>VDFB02204931.1:0-16086 GCA_007258455.2 Sequoia sempervirens | reverse complement strand
TCCATCTACTCCTAGTCCTCCATCCAATCCCACTCATCCATCCCATCCTAGTCCTCCATCTACTCCTATTCCTCCATCCAATCCCATTCATCCATCTACTCCTAGTCCTCCATCCAATCCCAATCCTCCATTTACTCATAGTCCTACATTCGATCCCATTCCTCCATCTAACCCTAGTCCACAAATCCATAATCCTCATCCATTTCTACCACCCCAGCCAAGCCAACCATATGCAAGTCTTTCATTTCAGAAGTTCTCCAAGGACTCATTACAAAGAAGCCATCCCCAACTCCACATCTTGAAGTCATGGAACCATGCCATCCTAATCCATCATCCATGGTCACTAGTGATGAGACCCTTCTCCACACCACACCTATCATTGTTGTTACCACCCCTAGCACTGATCAAACCATTGAAACCATTGAACCCACATCCCCTACCATGAGAGCCACCGAATCCATCGAAGACACCCAAGCCCAATCCACTCCCTCTACTCCTAGATCCACCCAAATCCAATCCACTCCCTCTACTCCTAGATCCAACCAATCTATCGAAGACACCCAAATCCAATCCACTCCCTCTACTCCTAGATCCACCCAAATCTGATCCACTCCTCCCACTCCCAGTAGCACCAAAATTGATTCCAACGAACCTCATGAATCTTCCATCCCTCCATCTTCTCCACTTGAAGAGTCCCAACAAGACTCCGTTACCATGCCTCCCACACACGATGAGTCATGCCAAGAGTCTAATCCAAAGCATGCCAGCATATCCCCTTCTCTCGATCAAGATCCTACCATCCCATCTAGTCCACCTCAAGATCACAGTCCTCCATCCATTCCATCCCATGATCCACTTGTCATTCAAGCTTCCACTGCTCCATCTCCATCTCCATCGCATGAGCCCACTACCACAATTCCAGATCCTATCATGGCCCCTACTCCCTCTCCTAATGTTGCTATCCCATCATCTCCTTCTCATGATCCCCCGTCATCACCTAAAAATGCTATCCCCACACTGCTTGCATATCCCCTTGGTCCTCTCACATTCCTCCATGGTGGTCTCCTCGCAGAAGAAAAACAAAGCATATACACCAACTCTCCTCTTCCACCTAATAATGGACTCGCATCATTCTTCCAGAATAATAAAAATCCTATCCTAGATCAAATACTCAAGAAAATGAACTATCAAGGAAAAGGTTTAGGCCTTCATGAGCAAGGTATTATAGAGCCCATCCAAGCTAAAGAACACTTGTATCCGCAAGGTCTCAGATGTACTACTCACGACTCGCAATCCAAAAATGTTGGTACAACATCTAGATGTCATCAACGAGCCTTTTCCAAAAGAAATATTGGCTCTTCCCATCGCCCCACCAGATCATATGTGGCCATCCCTCCTCCTCTATCGTATCACCTCAAAACAACTCTCCATCTTCCTCCCTCATCTACTCCATCCATTTTGGGTCCTTACATCCCTCCATCTACCATCTCTAATCCTCCATCTACCATGCCAGGTCCTATGTCTATTTTGGGCCCCTATATCCCAAAATCACCTCCTCCATCTCGTCCTATCCATCCTTTCATCCGTTCATCACCTATCCATCTCATCCATCATAAACATCCCTCTCACATACCCCATAGTCAGGATCAACAAAGGCACTTACCTAAACATCCTCCATCTACACATAATCCCCATACTCCTGCCTCCATCACTCCACATCATCCATCTCCTCACACCCAACCCATTGCTACTAAATGCACTTTGGTTGTTAAAGAAAAAATGCATAAATCCAAGCATCCACATGAATCTATGGCTTCTCATGTCCCCTCCAAAATACATGTTAAAGCAAAGCAAAACCAAATCCAAAATCCAAATCAAATCTATAGGCCGCAAAGGCCCACCAAAGCAAAGATCAAAACCGTGTGGATCCCAAAGAAAAAAGATGCAATGCCATCACAAGAAAAATCTGTAAGAACATCCAAAGTCGCTAATCCAAAAGCTAATCATACACCCCTTTCATCTCCTAAAGCCGAGCTTGATCCCATATTCCCAGTTCACCAATTCCCATCTCCTCCATCCACACACATTCCCTCCATCCAGCAATCCTCCTTCCATCTTTCACCGCCCACCACCACATGTGCCAATGTTGGTCATGAACACATCTCCCCATCATATATCCACACCCCTAATCATTCCCATCCATACCTCTTCCAGCATCCCCCATCCACATCCCACATATCTCCCCATCAAATCCCCCTAATTCATCCTTTTGCATAATCCATTTATCCTCATAAGGTTGTACCTCAACATCCAACAAATTTGCTAGAAAATGCGGGCTCTACTACCCTCAGATAGAACTTGATACTTGAGTCATCCATCCATATCCATAACATGTATCTTCTAAATTCCTTTATCCACATCCCTATCATTATCCATTTTCATCCCCCTACTATCCAAAAAAGTCAAAAAAGTCAAAAAAGTCAAAAGTCAAACCAAAAAAAAAAAGAGAAATAATTCGTCCAATGGTGAAAACTTGGAAAACAAGCACCTTGGATAAGTACCATGATGAAAACCTGGCAAACAGGCGTCATGTGTAAATCCCCATCTGTCTCTTTCCACACTTGGGGGAAACTTCCTAATATGCATTCCCTCCATCCACTATGCTTCCTGCTATGCACCCGTCTTCCTGTTATCTGCCCTCTTTATAAATCCCTCCATCCCTCCTATTTTTCGCATCCTACCATCATATCTCATTTATCTCCCATTCCCTCCATCCTTCTTGTGATCTTGATCAAAATTGGAGCACCTATCTATGCATGCTTTGGACACCTATTGGTATACATTCCCTTCATCCATGCTCTATCATATTTCTTAGTCACCCATCCTTCTATTTCATCTAGTTATCTTTGTATCTTATCATCCACCTATCCACGCCCTCATGCCCTCATCATACATTACATCTAGAAGCATCCGCTTTCTTGTGACATAGTCCTTGGAGAAATCATCTATCATAACATCCCTTCATCTCTCTATCCATTTATCATAGCATCCCTTCCATCTCCCCATCCTTATCTTCGTATCCCTCTATTCTAGTATCCCTTTCATCTCCCAATCCTTATATTCCCATCCATCCAAACAATCCCTCCCATCCCCCATCCCTATCCTATATCTTTATCTAATCTTTCATCTTTATCCTCATCCCATCTCATCCCACCTCCCAATCCCTTGTCATTGGTATCTGGCTATAGGCCTCCCCCCATGCAACCCAATGCCATTTATCTAATCGTCATCACCCCTACTTCTCTCTTGCACATCTTTGCAATCTCCTATCACTTTTCATCACTCATCTATCTATCACATCATCCCCCCAAGTCATTTTACTGCTTTGGATAACTATCCCATCCTTGAGCTTTATGTGATCATCATCATCCTATCCAATCCAACAGGTCTATCCTATCTTGTCATATCGGTCCCATCTTTTTATCGACTTATCCTATCATCATCTTATCATCCTTTATCCATTGTTTGCCTTTGGTCTTGTCGAACTACGTTGCCCCTGCGCTTTCACGTAGGCAAGGTCGATC
Source organism: Sequoia sempervirens (assembly GCA_007258455.2). Lineage (NCBI taxonomy): Eukaryota > Viridiplantae > Streptophyta > Pinopsida > Cupressales > Cupressaceae > Sequoia > Sequoia sempervirens. The sequence continues at coordinate 12,502 of VDFB02204931.1, read as the reverse complement.
ATTTGATCTGCCCCCGGGGTTCCATCATCGATCTTCATTGTCCACTTTGTTCCTCTATCGTCTATCATCGATCTTTCTCCTTTTGTCCATCCTATCTTTACCATCCATCAAGGTCTCCATCTTGGTCAGTCGTCCACCTTTCACTGAACTACGAGGGCTCTGCGCTTTCACGTAGGCAAGGCTAATCTTTGATCGGCCCCCGAGCCCCTAGGTCTTTAGGTTTTGTTAGTCCCATGTCTTGTCTTCCTTGTGTCGTGCCACCAAGCTATGCCCTTATCTAGCTGGTTCTTAACAAACGAGATCCACTTGTATCATGAGATCCAATTGATTTTGAACATCCCGCGTCATAACGATCTTTTAATATCCATCATCTTTGGTCTCAACAGGATGTATCCTTCCTAACAGACCTCATCAATCCCATCTATCCCCTTGATCCTATGGCAAAGGACATTTGAAAGTGATTGTGATCTTTTGATGTTTTTTGCTTTTGTTTATCCTTGGAGCTCCCTATCATCACTTGTCAAGGCCGCCATAATCCATCATATTATGGTGTGTTTTGATTGGTCAACATAGGGGCATATCTTGATCTTTTTATGTCTATTTGTGTCTTCTTGGTTGTCCCACATAGTACCCACCAAGATCTCTGAGGTCTTGTGTTATGCTGGGGCATCCTTTTGTGCTTGTAGTTATCTCAATACCTGGCCCGACCAAGGTCTTTTTGACCTTGGGGTGTTGGGATAGCCTTCTTGTTTGTGTGTGTTTTTTGCATTTGACACAAATCCGCCTTGGTTCCACATACCCTGGCACTTGGTGTCTTATGCTATAGCAAAAATCAGTGCTCTGAAGATGGAAAATTGCATTAAGATTGCATTTCATTCTCCATTCCATCGTCTTGCATATATCCCCCCATCCATTCATCCTTCATCCTTATCACATCTCCATCCTATCCCCATCCATTCCATTTAGCCTGACTCATCTAATCATATCCTTGGTCTTGTCCCCAGTCTCATTATTGGCCTTGACCCATCATCATCATCCCTTATTATCATTCCCTATCCCTTTGGTGTTGATTTGGGATGTATCCTTCCCTCATCAACAACACTTTCATCATCATCGGGAGGTATTCCTCCCTATCCTTTAGTGGTGTTTTGGGATGTATCCTTCCCTCATCAACAACACTTTCATCATCATCATCATCGGGAGGTATTCCTCCCTATCCTTTGGTGTTGTTTTGGGATGTATCCTTCCCTCATCAACAACACTTTCATCATCATCATCGGGAGGTATTCTTCCCTATCCTTTAGTGGTGTTTTGGGATGTATCCTTCCCTCATCAATACCACTCGATGTATCCTTCCCTATCCTCGTTGTTTCAGGATCCTTAATCCTCTTTTATTGACAAATACTCCATCCATCATCAACTCCATTTTGGTCGTACCTTGATCGGGCAACATCCCTTTGTCCCCAAATCCATTTGTGCTTCATCCATCTCCATATCACTTACTCTATTCCCCCTCACCTTGCATCATCTTCCTCATCTCCCCTTGTATCACATCATCTATTTCGAGAGCACACACGTGTTCTCTTAAACCCGCATGTCCTCTCGAGGGGGCATCCTTCATCCCTAATTTTCATCATTTTCTTTTTCCCTTCCTAATCACTCCTTTGGATGATTGGGGCATCTCTTCCAATCTAACCATCTTCTTCTAGGTTCTATATTTTAATATTCTTTGAAATGATGCTGCTTCATAACACCATCTCAAAGAGGGGCAAAATGTAGACATCCAAATTTGACACTTAATTTATCCAAATTTATCACTTTTCATCTTTAAACATCATCTTGTCCGAAAGCATCATAATATTACGTATTATTTAATTAATATCTTTAATTCGCCAAATCCCTAAGGTATTTAATTCTCATTACCAAATACTTACCTCCTCCTAATCCCTTTTCATCAAATAAATTAAAATAAATATTACATTTATTTAATTCCTCACATGTCATTTTCATCTAACTTAATCCATTCCTACTTCTTTCATTAGATAAACACATCCCTAACTTTGTAGCGACCCTAATTTAGCCTTAATTATCCTATGACCACTCACTGCTCTAACTATTCTTCCAATGAATTTTAATTCCTTTTTATTCTTCCTAGATTTCCCTCTTTTATATGTGAATTTTTAATTCACATTCCATCCTTCCAAGGCTTCTAGAACCTTGGACTTGTCACAATCTCCACATGTGACCAACCTTGGACTTGTCACAATCTCTACATGTGACCAAGTCCCACCTTTTTGGAACCCACCTTTTATCCTCTAGATCATCCTAGGAATATATCCCCAACCACCTTTCTTTTTTCCATGTAGATTTTTGAGGAATTCTAAAATTCCTCAAATGTCCCTTTCACTCCCACTTGGGGACAAGGAATCCCTTTTTAAGGAAATCTTCTCACTCCCCAAGGTGCATGTCCTTTTTCCACCTCATGTACCTTCTTGATAACTCATCTCCACCTCATATCCTCTTGTCCACTTCACCCTCCACATGTCAAGATGTGAGGGCTTGTGGGTTTTCAACCCACCATAGCCCTTCATCTTGACCTTGTTGGATCAATCTTGACTATTGAATTCTTTAGAGAATTCAAGTTCCTCTATAAATCCCCCCTCCTCAAGGGAATTTTTGGGGGAAGACTTCTTCATTTGAGCAACTACATGCTGCCCATTTGCCTTCTCAACACTTTGCATTTTGATAACTACATGCTGTCCATTTGAATCCTCAAGCCTTTTCAATCATTTAGCCATCTTTGTTCATCATCTTGCATATTGAATCTTGCATATAGTCACTCAATCCATCATCTAAGGAGCACACAACCAATCCAAGCAAGGGCCAATCAAAGAAGTATCAACAACAAGGGAGGTAAAAGTGTTTGTGTTTTATCTTATTTGCATTCCTTTTCGTTGAACTACTCTTTTGGCTAATCTTGAGGTGTCCTTGGTATTTTGTTATTCACATTTCTTAGTTATTTTACACATTTAGAGCGGTAGAAATATCAAGGTATCACAGCTATAATGAGATTTCTAGCTTCTTTTTGTGTAGTTGCATATTCCACAAACTTGTCAATTATAGCTATCAGCTTCTTTACTTCAGTGATGTCGCATTTGAAGATCTAAAAGGCTACTCTTTTGAATCCTTCCCTCATCTAATCCTAGTGCCCTATTCATTTTGGCTCAGCCTTGATCATTTGTTCTGATTCAGTGAAGGGTCTTGCAACAAAGTCCATAAATTCTGGTGATAGCGTGTCGCCATCCCCCTGTTCCATTTTCTTGTGGAACTCCTGATTGATCTTCATTGGATCTAACTCTTGTAGGGAGGGCATTTCGTAACCTATCATCAGCTTCAAGTAATCATCGCACTCAACCCAATGGGCTATGATCCACTCATAATTGTCTTCCAACTCCCGCAGAGCCTTTTCTAAAATCTCTTTCCTATAGTCAAGATTCATTAGCCACGTCTCGGGTAGCCAATGATCCTCCTTGGAGATCTACAATTCCTTTCCCCAATTTTCTTGAGAGAGTTTAAGCATGCTCTCTAGCTTTGGATAGGTTATCCTATATAGCTCGGGGAACTCTTTGCAAGTATATATTATATCTTTGACCTCCTTCTATAGGGTCTAGAATTCATTGTGCAGTCTAGCTGCATGAAAAATTCTCATATCACCATTGTAAATCACCCTATTGAACCATTCTGAAGTAGACAGTCTAGTTTTTCATTCTTTCCATTTTATTTATCTCTTCCTTGGACAAGAGAGTAGGTGTAGACGATTCTATCAGGGTTTCTTCTTTTGTCAAGGTCCACTATTGGATGTAAGCAGTAAGTTCTGCTACTTGTGCCTTCAGCTCTTCCTTTGTGGATTGATCTTTGTTCATTTCCTACAAAATGGAGGAGATAAACCCTTGTAATTCATCAATCTTCTTCTCACGAGATGTTGGGCCTAGATTAATGGTGGATATGTGATAGTCCCAGCCCTAGATGGTACTCACATCCTTTTCTACTACTAGAGCGGCTATCTAAAGTGTCTTCGATCTAGAAGTGTCAACCGTGATGTGGGACCTGATTTTAGGATTCTTTTCCTTACAGATCCTCACATGTGCCCTAGCCAAGATGGCTTCTAGTCGAGCCTTAGTTGACCTTCCTCCTCTTGTTCCTCCTGAGGCTCATCCTCTTCATGCATAGGAGCCTCTTCATCATCCTTTTCTTCCTCATTCAATTTCTTTTCTTGCATAGTCTTTTCTTTTCCAAGCTCAGTAGATACTACATTTGCTTGAACATTATTTCTTCTTCTAGTGTTGTACCTTTAGTTACTTTGGGCCTAGTCTGACATTTTCTGTGGGCTCGACATCCTTTTCTTTCATGGTTTCCTCTTCTTTTGGAAGCTCCTCTTCATATTTCAGGCTCTTGTATCAGCCAATTTGTAGAGGCTTATCAATTATCTCCACATCTTTGTCTATACCAGTCTTCCCTTCCTCAGAGTGAGGCTCCTCGGGGTTTAGCTCATCATCTTTGTGTTCTTAGGGTGGTTCTCCATCTGGCTCTTGATCAGATGCTTCAACTTCATAATGCTCATCAAGCCTATAAACATCTTCATCCTCATATATTTGTCACACTTCCTCATCTGAGGCCACCTTATCTGTGTTTATATTCAATCCACCCTAAGGATGCTCAAAATAACCATCCCTATCAGAACCCTTCAGATCATTAGCGATGTCCTTTACAACTGCCTTATGTTGCTCTACACTGAACCTCTCCATTTCTTTAGAAATTAGCATCATTTCTTCCATCTTTGGTGGCTCTGTAGGTGGTGGAGGGAGAGGGAAAGTGGTAGCAAGATGGGCCATCAGTGCCTAGACCTTGGGGTCAAGAATTACTCTAGAGAGCTCAATGGTCACATTTTGCATATAGGTTGCAAAGGCATGAGGAAGGGTAAGAGGTGACATACTAGTCATTGGCATAGAAGATAGTAGAGTGGAAAGGGTAGGAAGTGGAGGTGGGAGAAAGGATGACAATAGTGGAGAAGTGGTGGAAGAGGAAGAGTAATAGTACAACTAGAGCAGTCGGTGAGGCAAAGGTGAAGTGGACTGAGATGTTCATAGCCGACGGAGATGAGATGGGCAAAGACTTAGGAGTGAAAGGTGATGGAGTGGTGACAGAAGCAACAACAGTGATTGACAGGAGAGCAGTGGTGGTAGGTGGTGGTTAGCGAGGTTGCTTAGACTCTTCTTCCTCTTCATGTGGGTTTTCTTCCTCCTGGATGATCAACATTTCAATAACCAAAGTTCATGTTCTTTATGCCTTCTTTAACAGTTTCCCTTCTGTCCCTTTTTAGGTGTACACTTTTTTCTTGGGCTTGTGCTTGACTACATCTTTCCTCTTTTTGAATCTAGTGATAGGTGGGAACTTGGGAGCTTCAACTAATGAGCCCATAGGAGTGCCAATGTATTTTTCACTTTCAATCTCATCTTTGAGCTCCTCGTATGTTAAATCTACATCCTATTCTTGCAATTGAGTTATTTTTCCATCAACCCATTGTTTGGTTATGTGTTTAATGTGGCGAGTGATAGTTTCTAGGTTGGTGACCTCCTCAACATAATCAATTATTGGAAGTAGGACATTGGCCAACACATTGTATCTTTCATCCACAATATTGTCATCCTCAACAATCTGATCCAACACAGGGAACAAATCAATGGACTTCATGAACTGGGCAATCATCCTCATATAATTCTACATCTGAACCTCCTTCTCATCGTAACAGTTCACCCATAAGTCTTCAATGTGCGGTTAGTGGGTGTATTGTCTCCCAACTTGTTTCTTCATCTTGTCATGGGGATCCACATTTCCCCTATCTTTCTACAAGTCCAATTTATATTCCACCAATTCCTTCTTAGAGTGCTCAACACATTGGGCAGCAAGGAAAGAGTACATTCCCTATCCAAATGTAAGGGGATATGTGACCCCAACTTAGTGTTTTTTGTGCAACAGGGTGTGGGTGGTTTGTAGCTACTGAGTAAGCTCTAACAGGATGACTCTGTCATTGGGGTAGCGTGACTGTCAATAGGGTCATCCCAAGAACGCTTTTGGTCTGATGTTTGTGAATTTTGGGAATTGGATGAGCAAATATCCAAAACCCTTTATGAATTCCTTGGCGCTGTGTGACACCCTTCTTTTGTATTCTACCCCCAATCTTCTGATAATATTCCTAATGAAGGCATCATTCACCCTTTTGTAGTCCTTGAAATTACTGTATTGTAACTCGAGGTAGCAATCGTATACCTTTCATTGTCCCTTCTTAGTTCCCAATGTTCCAGCACAAAATAACCCTTTATATGGGAATTTTACTACCAGGAGGTAGATGAAATATGAGGTCATGTAGAATTTAGAGGTCTTCTTTATTTCCATGAATTGATCATGCAAGTTGTTACTTATCATCTTTTCCCAGTGAAATTTGGCGGCACCTCAGAGGATCTCTTCCACAAAATAGAACATCCATTCTTCAAAAAATGTGGCAGTAGGAAGGCCCATCACTCTTCTTAGGAGCATGCCCAAATCATGATATTCTTCCAAGAAGTCACTCTTATACAATTTTTGAGGTACTTTGTTGGTGCTACCTCTCTTATCCTTTAGCCATGATTGATTTATCATTCTCTTGCACCCAAGAGGATATTTTTGCTAGATAGTTAAGGAAAATACATTTTTTGTTTACTCCATTTTATCAAAGACTAGAATACCAAATGTCCTGCCAATAGATTTAGCAGATAAGTCCACCAGTACCCTTCTATCTTTGGCAATTATTTTTCTAAACTGGGTGTGGTAGCACTCCTGGCATGCCATAACTAGTTGAGGAGCAACTAGGGTAGGAGGAAAACCATTTGCCTTTGCAAAGCCACTTTCTTTTGTTCTTCAGGAATCCTCTATAGTGGTATTGATCACTACTAGGTATGTGCAGGATCATCATGGAAAAAATAGGCCCTTAAGTGGTGAAAAATTCAAAAAATTCAGAGTTAGGCAACTTGATGTAAAAATTTGAATAAGTTATCAATATTATTTCAAAAATATGTAATAATAGAATCTATAGAAAATTGAATGTAGTTTCTAAACTACTAGATTTATTTAAAACAAAAAATCTATTTGGTGAAAATTTGAAATTTCAATGCAGTACTTAAATTTCAAGGAAAAATAAGTAGGTGTTTGTCCCACCACCCTAACCACAATAAAATGATAATATTTTTTGATAAGATTTTAGATATAAGTAGAGGAATCATGTCCTGATGTGATGCATATTTTTTTGTAATTTTTTTTCAAGTAAATAATTAATTATGAATTTTTTATTACAACTTTTAAAAAATATAAAAACTCGTATGTCTGACCACCTTAACTTGGTCAAAACTTCATGAAAATCATTTTTTTAAAATCTTATAGTATCCAAAGCATAGAATTTGAAGCATGTTTCAGATTCAAAAAAATTGATAATGTTTGAAAGCTATAGATGTTTTTCAATCAGCCATTCAATTAGGAATTTAATCATAATTCAAATAGAAAATGAATAATAATAATTTATTAAATTCAAAGTAAAGCATAATTTATATTGGTGGAAAGCTAAGAATCTCCTTGAAAAACCCTTTTCATTTCATCAATTTTGGGTAAAAAAAATTGTCAGCCACATACCCTACACATACCCATCCTATTGCCACTTTTTGGCCTATCATGATCCTTCACATAGCCTACTCTCTACTTGAACTCATCTATATTTACATGCCCTTGGTTGGTGTTGGAGATTGTGTCATAGTTGGACGCGATCTTGGAATTACATTCTACTCCATGGAACTGGTACTTCATCTGTTCTTTCTCTTTTTTCCCCTGGGAGTTTTGGTGGGCTTCTTTCCCTTTTCAACTTTCCCCACTGGTTTCTCTGATGGCCCCTCAGTGGGTCCATAAATCTTGCACACAAAAGGGTGTAGTAATGGTGTTGATAGATCAAGATGAAAAATGTTAGTTAAGTCATGTAAATTCATTCATTATTAACATCCATATACTTTTGAGAGATCATAACATTCATCATCATTTACCATTTGAAGCTTGTTTGGGTGTTTTACTTAAATGTGGGTCTAGGGGTGCAGAAGTACACCTTGCAGAAGCCATCAGTGTTTCATTGTTAAAGAACATCCCTGGGCAAGGGCATCTCGCAAGCAGAGTTCTGCATTGCAAAACTCACATGTTCATTCTACTTTGTTAAGTTCATTATGTTCTCATTAAGTTGTGGTTTAGTGACCACGGAGTGTAGGGAGGTGGAAGCAAGGTGGCAGGCTGTTAGGTTTTCACCACTGAGGAGTAGCTTCAGAGTGGTGGCCTCCCGTAGGTAGCAATCTGCAAAGTCAGGCCTGCAGGAACCTCCCATCCCTTAAGTATTCATTGGAAAGTTTAATCTTTTAACTTTGAGGAAATATAGTTGGTAGGACCTACAAAGTGGAAAGGCGATGATTTTTCACCGTTGTGAAGTGGCCAAAGGGGAACAGTCTCCCACATATGGCATTCAGCGTGGCAGGACCCACAAGGATTTTGCATAGGTCTAGGTATGTGTAGGATCATCATGGAAAAAATAGGCCCTTAAGTGGCAAAAAATTAAGAAAAATTAGAGTTAGGCAACTTGATGTAAAAATTTGAATGAGTTATCTATATTATTTCAAAAATATGTAACAATAGAATTTGTAGAAAATTGAATGTAGTTTCTAAAATATTAGGTTTATTTAAAAAAGAAAAAATCTACTTAGTGAAAATTTGAAATTTCAATGCGGTAGTACTTAAATTTTAGGGAAAAAATAAGAAGTAGGTGTCTGTCTAACCACTCTAACCATGATAAAATGATAATATATTTTTATAATATTTTAGATATAAGTAGACGACTCATGTCCCGATGTGATGCATATTTTTTTGTAATTTGTTTCCAAGTAAATAATTAATTATGAATTTTTTATTACAAATTTTAAAAAATATAAAAAACTCATGTCTAACCACCTTTACTTGGTCAAAACTTCATGAAATTCATTTTTTTAAAAAATTTATATAGTATATGAAGCATAGAATGTGATGCATGTTTTGGATTCAAAAAATGTGATGTCGTTTGAAAGCTATAGATGTTTTTCAATCAGCCTAACAAACAGGACTTTAGTCATAATTCAAATAGAAAATGAATAAAAATTATTTATTAAATTCAAAGTAAAGCATAATTTATATTGGTGGAAAGCTAAAAATATCCTTTAAAAACCCTTTTCATTTCATCAATTTTGGGTTAAAAAAGTCATCAGCCACATACCCTACACATACTGATTATATCGCCACTTTTTGGCCCATGATGACCATGCACATACCTACCTAGTTGATTTTGATCTTAAATGCTTTGATGTGTACATAGAATCACTCTAAATCATTGCTCAAAGCATGGGTTGTTTTCATGATATGTGGAAGTTAGATGAATGGGGGACATAATGTGGAGCACCATTAGGTCCTTGCCCTGAGGGAGCAGCTTCGACACAACATTGTTTTGTGCTAGGTGGACCGCATCGGTAGACCCACATAGCGAGACAACCTTGGGAATTGGACCACTTTCAATTCGAGTGTGAAACTTCACAGAGGTGATTGATGTGTAACCCACATAGTAGAGAGCCATGGGAAGTGTGATGTCTAAGGGACTACCTGAATATAACAAACTTCCACATAGGGCTTTCCACAGGACCTGCCCTTCCAAAGTTTCCTACTTAGTGATTTCATTGTACCTTTTATTTGAGTTTGTGCATATAAGTGTGGATGACTCGAGGAATGAACCCTTTGAAATATTGATTGTATGTGACAATAGGGTAGAGGCAATATGCACATGCAAACCTATGAATATCATGACCCTAAAGACTTGAAGAGTCTTGACTAAAGGCATCATTCCTATTGGCAATAGTGTGAGCGGGATCTGCAATGTAGAAAGTTGTGGTGGCCGAGGTGCTAAGGGTGGTGAAGTTTAAGAAGAAATCCACTTGGAGAGGCCCGCAAAAGCTGACCCGGTATAGCATCTTCCTTTGCAACCCTGACTCATGGTCTAAACATTTGGGGGGGCAACACAATGCGGGGCTCACAAAGTGAACAACCATTTGAGTGTGGTAGTTTGACACAGGCCAGGAGACGGATCTTTGGGGACACAAACCCACACGTTTTTTTTCTTTTGATTGTAATATTTTATTTCCTATTGGGTTTTCATTGTGGAGGGCTCTAAGTACTTCGTCATAGACCATGACATAAAAGGAATGGATCTCCATGCAACAATACACGATAATCCCACAAGAAGATCTTTATCTTTTGCATGCAGGGTGGGGGCGTATGGGGGTTCATTTAACAATTTTGTCGCTTCAATCATCATTTGGTAGATGAGCTTCCCCACAGAATCTCATGGAAAAACTAGGTTTGAATGGCTCTAAAATTTCAAATAGTTCCAAAACCCTAGGTGCAAAACCTAACAATTTAAATGCATGACAAGGAAGGAGAAATGGATCCATACCTTGGGGTCACGTGAATGACGAGATAGCCACGGTTGAATCTCCTGAATACTCTTACACGCACCACAACTACCTTAGCTTGTTCAAAATTTTAATATGTTTGGGTGATAATGACAACTGAGTAGCAGGTTATTTATAGACCATCCCACCATTAATGTGGGCATTAAATGTAGGTACAGCCTGGGGATGGGTAGGTGAGGTGCAGAAACCCATGTTACAGTAGATTTTGGATGAAAGCTTGGGAAACAATAACAAGGGAGAGACTTGCCATGTGGGAGGACGTGGCCTCAAGGACGTTGTGAGTGACGGTGACACTAGTACACAAACATCAGTATATGACTAAATAAACTACTAAAAATTGCATATAAATGACTAACTCTAGTCACGTGACTATTAGTGGTTTATTTGTAGTCATTTAGAATGCCACTAAATTTATGACTAAAAAATTTTAGTCATTTATTTAGTCATTGATTTTAGTCATTAATTTGGTCATTGATTTGGTCATTGATTTATTCATTGGTTTAGTCATTTATTTAGTCATTTATTTAGTCATTAATTTTAGTCATGTGACTATTTTAGTGGTTTATTTATAGTCATTTATAACACCACCAAATTTATGACTAAACTATTTTAGTCATTTATTTAGTCATTGATTTAGTCGTTAATTTAGTCATTTATTTAGTCATGGTAGTGATTTGTGTAGTCATATATTTAGTCATTACTTTAGTCATATATTTAGTCATTAATTTAGTCATATATTTAGTCATATATTTACTCATTAATTTAGTCATGTATTTATACATTAATTTAGTCATTACTTTAGTCATATATTTAGTCATTACAAATCAAATCTAACTTAATTAATCCTCACAAATTTATGCATATAAACTTCAAGTATCATAGATATTCAAATGTTAAAAAGCACCATAAAATGAAGACTAAAATGCTTAAACAAAGACATAAAGGGTAAGTGCACCAAGATGGTCGCACTTTTGTGGCCACAAAAGTGAAAAATGAGACAAAACGTGTTCGTGTTATAACGCGAATACGTTTTGTCTTTTTAAAAGAAAAAAAAAAAGTAACATTCTTCATTTCTGTTTTTACTGATTTCCATTTCTGCCCGCGGCCAAGAACCCTGCACTACACGCTCGCATTGTTGAGGAGGTGACTTCTTCACATTTGATCAACTTGAGTTCAATTTTCTTCACAAATATGGCACCCCGACGACGAAAGATGCAAGAGGTAAGTTTTGTTTGGTATTTGTAATGAATTTTTTTGTTTTAAATTGATTTTGTTTGTTTTAGTTTAGAAATGAATGATTTTTTTAATTTGTAGGAAATCCTCAACAAGAGGAGGAAAATCCTCAACCCAAATCAACCTCAACAAAATCAACCTCGCCTCCACCATTCTCAATACCTCGCACTCAAGAAAATTTGGGTGAGGGAGGAAATTGAAAACAATAAAAAAGAAGTTGAGGATCTATTAGTAGGTTGAGTGATCAAAATTCTTCAACCAATGTAGCGATACATCTTAGCAGATTCATTGAAGGATTTGTTAAAAATGTGGATGCAATTACCCAACAAATATCTGGATGGCAAAATAGGAGGCAAACATCGAGGGCATATTATGCAGACAAATTATCATATAAACAAGTTAAAGATTTAAAGATTACTAAAGGTGATTTGTGCTCTCTATTCAATGACCCTAGAACAAATCAAAATCTCACCCTCAATGCAAAGAGGTTTCCTATCCATTGGTGCCACCACCTAGAGATTAGGAACCGTTTTTATGACAGATGGTATGGTCTTTGATTACCCACCGCAATAACCGTGAAGTCCCCCGCAACATTTTTTAAGAAATTATAATCGAGTTTGTATCAACCAAATCCCAAATTATTTTGATATGAAAGGAGT
>VDFB02204929.1:49648-116609 GCA_007258455.2 Sequoia sempervirens | reverse complement strand
AAAACAAAAAAATTAAATAAATCTTTATTTTTATTTGTTTTATTGTTGCCCTAATTTGGCGTGGGCCCCACCCCTTCCTCTAAAACAACACAAAACCTCTTAATTTGATCATTTCAATCACATTTACAAAGACTGATTTTTTTTGCAGCCAGCTGAAGAAGAGGAAAAACAGTGAAGAAGTCTGATTGAAGGAGTGAAAAAAAAGATTGCAAGTGTGATAGGAGTGAGAAGGAGCAAGAAGAAGAGGAGGAAGAGGATTCTATTTCATTTTGGAGAGATTTTTCAAGCACAAGGTAGGGTTTTTGAAGTTTTTTTCAAATTTCTTGTTGTTTTTGTTTTATTTTCTAAGTTTAAACTTGTTTTTTTTTTCTTATTCATCTCAAAGACTCAAAATCAGATTTGATGTTGAATCTTGAGGGCAAAATGATGAAGATGAATGAATCATTCATCATTTTGCCCTCAAGATTCAACATCAAATTTTTTATTTTAAAATTTTAATATTAAACTTGCTTTTTTTTTCTTATTCATCTCAAAATCAGATTTGATGTTGAATCTTGAGGAAAAAATGATGAATGATTCATTCATCTTCATCATTTTTCCCTCAAGATTCAACATCAAATTTTATTATTTGTTAATTTAATATTTTTATTTAATTTTTTTAAATAATATAAAATTAAAGTAGGCTGATTTTTAAATTATAAATTGTAAATTTTGTTTTCAAAATTAAAATTTCAAATTTGTTATTTCAATTGGTTAAAGTAGGCTGATTTTATTTTAATTTTTTGAAATGTAGTCACTTTCACGATGAGCACCCAAGACGTGAGTGGGGATGACATGGAAATCTATTCTCATAGTGAACATGATTCAGATTTTGAACTTGAGAATGAGGGGGATGACCATGGGGTTGATCCTGCAGCCCAATCTAGTTCCATGGCGAGTGCACTAGCTAGTATAGGCTGCCCTTCAGAATTGTTGGCAGAGTTTGCTAGGGGTCATTTTGATCCAAAGTCTCCTCTAAAACAGTTTGCTACAAGAATACAAGGCACATCACAATCAGGTGGGGGAACAAGGAAGTGGAAGCCCAACATTTGTGGGACTGATTGGTTTGGTAGCATCACTCGAGTGAATGCACATTTTCTTTTTTGGATAGGAAAAGGTGTGGAGCCTTGTAAGTTTTTGAAGGAGGCTCAAAATATAAAATATAGAATGGAGTTTAACAAGCTTTGGGGCATTCCAGAGGACACAAATATTTCAGTCCCTACTACTTTGACTGCTAGGGCAGCCCTTCAGCAAACCCATCATGCGTCAGTGCCACATACTTTTCAGATGGGAGGAATGATGTTTGGATCTTCATTCACTTCCACTTCTAGTGTCGCTAGGGGGACAGCCACAGGGAAACGCAAGTTGCAGACATCACAGAGTAACCCCATAGCTAATATGTTTAATGTGCAGCTGAGAGATGAGATAGATGAATCCATTGGCAAGTTCTTCTTTGCCAATGGCATTCCATTTCATGTTACACGGTCTCCTTATTATAGGGAGATGATGGCTATGGTGGCGAAGGGAGGAACATCATATGTGCCACCAAGTGAGACGAAAATGAGGACCTTGATCTTGGATAAGTGCTACTCCAAGATCAATATTTTGATGGAGAAGATGAAGGCATGTTGGGTGGCATCTGGGTGCAGTATAGTTATGGATGGGTGGACGGACATTAGCCATCGTCCACTCATCAACATCATGGTCACATGTGCAGAGGGCCCATACTTCCTTAGAGCAGTTGATTGTACAGGGCATCGCAAAGATGCTGATTTTCAGTTTCATGTCCTCAAGGAGGCTATTGAGGAGGTTGGGCCACAAAATGTGGTCCAAGTAGTCACAGATGCAGTCCATGTGTGTAGAGCAGTAGGGAAACTCATTGAGGCAGCCTATAGACATATTTGGTGGACCCCATGTTGTTTGCATGCCATGAACAATGCACTCAAGGACATGGGGAAGATTGATTGGATTAGAGGAGTGGTCACCGATGCGAGAGATGTGCAGATGTTTATCTGCAACCACCACACTTCCCATGCACTCTTTAGGACCTTCGCGAAGGAGTTCTTGAAACCGGTGGAGACTTGATATGCATCATATTTCATTCTCTTGGAGAGAATGATTGAGTTGCAAGAGGCATTGCAACTCATGGTTATGACTAATGAGTGGAATAGGTGGGCCGAGGCCAAGACAGCACAGGGGAGAAGGGTGAAGGAGATAGTGAAGAGTGATGTGTTTTGGACTGATGCGAAATACATTGTCTCCATCATTTCTCCAGTATTCCAGGTTATCAAATATGGGGATGGGGATGCACCTAACCTTGGAGAGGTGTATGAGTGCATCGACTCTATGCTTGACCAGATGAGGGTTGTTGTGCGAGTGAAGGACCCCTCTCTAGCATTCTACAATGAGCACATCTGGCCAATCATTCAGCGCAGATGGGACAAGTTGAACACTCCTTTGCATATGGCTGCCTTTGCCTTGAATCCTAAGTGGTACATGGCTAGACCGGGTAGAGTGACACCGATTCGGGATGATGAGGTGAAGGCGGGTTTCTTTAGGTGCATAGAGAAGATGTATGATTCTACAGATGCCAGCACAATTCGCACTGAGTGGACCAGATTTGCCACTCTTAGAGGCTATTCAGATGCAGCAAAGGTGGATATAGTTTCTATGGCACAGGAGGACCCACTTTTGTGGTGGAAGTGTCATGGTTCGAAATCTTTGACCACCACTCTAGCTATTCGTCTGCTATCCCAGGTTTCCAGTTCTTCAGCTGCTGAGAGGAACTGGTCTACATATAGCTTCATCCACTCTCTTAAGAGGAACAGACTTACCTCTAAGAGAGCAGAGAAGCTTGTGGCTGTACACAGTGCTTTGCGTCTCATGGACCGCAAGACAATTGTGTACAAGGAAAGTCCAGCGGCACGATGGGATGTGGAGCCAGAGGAGCCTTCACAGATTGATGAGGATGATCCTACCACTTCAAATGCAGGGCTGGTTGGTGTGAGCTTGAGGGATCTTGACCTTGTGGAGTCCAGCAGTTCCAGTGATGAGGAGTTTGTAGATGATTAGAGGCCTCCATTCACTACATTTTGAGTTTTGACATTTTGGCATTTTGTCTTTTCATTTTGTAATGCTACTCATTGTAATGATGAATCATGTAATCAATTAATCATCTTTATAGACTTTGTGATATCTCATATGACATCAAATATTCATATTTGGCGATATAATAGAAATCTCCAATCTGACAATTTCATTTGTCAAATTTTATTTAGCAATTAGCATTCAAATATCTTCATATTTAGATTTAGTATTTCAAATTTTGCCATGTTATAATTTTAGTATTTTACTAATTTCCTATAGTTTCATTTGAAATGTAATTCTTATACTGTTATACTGTTATACATCTTTTCAAAACTAGTTTTTCAAGTACTATAAGTATATGTATAACTATATCAGCACCACCACCCCGCCACCCCCCTGCTGCCGTCCCCAAACTTAGGCCCTTTGTCCCCCCGTCTCCGAAACGCGTTTTCCTGTCCCCCTGTTTCCCCGTCCCCTAGTCCTGTGGAACACTGATTTAAATTGATACAAATGTGTTTAAATGAATTATAAATTAACATTATTAACTAATCTAAACATTCTACACAAAAAATGAACCTAGGTCTGAAAATTTCAAAAAATAGTGAAAAAAATCAACAAAAGATTGTGATGAATTTTGTTTTTTTGGATTCTAAATGAAAAAAATTTGCTTTTTTGTACTCTGTCTTTTTTTCAATTTGGAATGAGTATTTTGCAAGACGAATGAAAGAAAATGATTAATCAAAAAGAAAAAATAAAAACAAAAACCCTACCTGTGAATCGAATTTGCCTTGAAAATCTGCACAAAATGGCGGTTGAATCCGCTCTCCTCGATGGCAGATTGTTGGAAATGATGTCTCCTTGCTTTGGGGGGGGGGAAGGATAGGGGGTTTAGCTCTCCACACAAAGTTTCAGACCTTTTTGAAATGAAATGATGTTGAGAAAAGATGCAGGAGATAAAACTCAGATGCAGCCGAGTTTTTGACGCGGACTCACGAGTTACTCGCCGACGGAAAAACTCGCCTACCTTGACTTGGCGAGTAAACACTGTAAAAACTCGCAAGTTTTCTGCGAGTCTTCCATCTATGGTTGAGATGTTGTGACAAAGAGCTAAACACTAAAATCTAGAATTCAATTAGTGATTAGGGGCTCGTGAGGAATGAATCCTGAGTTTTTTAGATTTTGGGATGCGATTACACAACAATCGAGTCCAATTTCAGCTGCAAAACTTGTTCGCTATAGAGTGTATCTGTATATGAGAAATTGTGGTGCTAAAGAGTATCATTGAGGGCCTACCATGTACAAAGGGAAGAGAGTTCGACATCCTTGATGTAGTCAAGATTTGAGGCTCATTTAACAAGATCGAAATACAAAATGTTAAATGTCAAGTAAACTATGACTGATTCAAATTGAGACTGATGCCAGCTGATTTTGTGTTGTGTGATTGGATATGTCAATGCAAGATGCTACCAATCAACTATGAAAATGACCTAGGATATTGTCTTTAAATACACAACCCTAGACACATAATTTGAAACTTTTGGCATGCAAGTTGACAAGTAATGGCTATATCATGAGGTTGCCAGCCTTGAAAGTGGGAAAATTGAACTTTGAAACTGAAAGATGGGAATTTGTCCATGGCAATCCAGTCTAGGAAGGCAAAAATCCCGACGATTGGGCTATTGATGTTCTGAGAGACATTTCAGGATAACAGAGGGTTTCAGGTTTAGGGTTTTGCTGAGTGCGCTAGAAGAGCCAAAATGAGTGTTAGAACCATGCATTTATGACATCCACACAGTGGTGTACAGAGGTAATGTGTGAAATATGAACTTTCCTCCTCCACACCATTTAATCATTTTTATCTGTCTTTCCTGGCAATGACTGGACTCCAGCAACAGACCGATCAGTAACATCTCCCTTTCCAATTTCATGGCTATTTGACTGCTATCTTGTTGCTACCAACCATTCATTAATGAATTCGGCTAGAAAATCTGTCACCTTTATCTCTTGTAATAAGGAATTTCAGGACATGTTTTATGGAAAACACAGAAAAATAGGAGAAGACTTATAGGTGCAGATAGAAAACCCCAGAAGTCTTTTCCCCTGTGAAGGGGATTTTTTGTGGCAATATATTAAATGCTGACATTGAAAATGTGGTCTAATGTTTTGAAAGATTTTGAACTGACTTATGTATTATAATTGAAAATATTTTTGTTCTTACAGCACAGACAATCAAAGTGTTGATCGTGCTTATCGCATTGGGCAGCTAAGAAATGTTCTTGTCTATCGTCTAATGACATGTGGGACAATTGAAGAAAAGATTTATCGAAAACAGGTTTTAATTTTTATAGGTTTTGAAAATATTTTACATATGATCATTATTGACATCTCCTTATGCAGTTACATATATTATTCTCAAAGTTGGGATTTTTTACTAATCGTTTCAGGTATTCAAAGGAGGACTGTTCAAAACCGCGACAGAACACAAACAGCAAACTCGGTATTTCTCTGAACAGGTAATTGCTGAAATGATCACCGTGTATTTGCTTTGTTCAGGCTTTTGTATGCTATCACTTTTATCAAATTATCGTGGCACCTTTCAAGGGAATGGAATTGATTTTTTTTTCTATACATGTAAATACAGGAACTTCGCGATCTCTTCACCATACCAGAGACTGGATTTGATGTCTCGTTGACTCAGAAACAACTTCACGAGGAACATGACAGTCAACATGCAATGTATGATATTTATTATTTATAGTTTACTATTTTATCTTATGATTTTAAAACATTTACTATATTATCAAGGTACTGTGATATATTGTTTTATGCTTTTGATAATAAATTGCGTGATCAATCTGATCTTTCATTATGTTTTAGTTATCTTTGAGTTTCTGTACACTTTGAGATAGTGTCCTGAAATAAGTCTCTTTAAGACTTTGACATCATATGAACACCAGGTGGTTGGAAGTCATGCCAATATGATAGATCATAAATTGGTCATAAGCACAATTTCAGTTGCCAACTTGGACATGTATTCTTTATCTAAATTGAGATTTAATTACAGAATTTATTTGTTTGCTACTTTATGGAGATGTAAAATTTTGTTTTCTTGTCTCAGCATTTTATCTGTTCTATGATGCAATATATGTTCTGTTCAACTTTATAGTATGTTGGTCCGTAGTTTCTGATAAATTATTGATATGGATGATAAAACTGCAAGGTAGCACACCTGTATTATTTTTGTAAGGCTCAGAACAATTATTTGGAATTACAATAAATGCTTACAGTTTTTTCCTCGATATAATTTGATCATATATTGTGTTCATTGATAATTGCGGTGATTGTTCTTTAAGAATCGTTTTGCCTTCTTAGAAGGCATAAATATATGATTTGTGATAGTTATTGATATGGATGGCAAAACTGTGAGGTAGTGCATTGGTATTGTTTTACAGACCAGGACACTAAATTGGCATTCTAATAAAATCCTTACAGGTTTTTGCTCAATAATGATTGAACTTATATTGTGTTATTTATGATTGCAGTGATGATTCTTTAAAGAAACATTTTAATTTCTTAGAAGGCCAGGGGATTGCTGGATTAAGTCATCATAGCATGTTGTATTCTAAGACAGAAACAGTGCAAGCCCCACCACCTGGAGAAGAAGATGCATTCAAGTGGGATATGCGGTATAAATAATAGATAATGAAAATTTTAAATTATTTATGATCACCATTTTCACTGTATATATTGGTCAATTACTTGTTGATTACATACTATTATCTTAAGATGTAAGAGTTTGACTGGTGTTTTACCATCTGTGCTTATCTTGACTATGGGTGCAGGAGAAAAGAGTTCACAGCACCCCATTATGGATATTCTATTTCAAAACCAGCAAAGGATGATGTTGTGCTTGGGTATGGCAGATATGATGTTACTTAGTAACAAAAGTGCTCCACATCATGATCGGAATATTCATTTAAATTTTTATCAAATTAATTTTATGCTTTGAAGGCAAAAGATGTAAAGCTGCCATCAATGGACTAGGTGTGTTGATATAAATCTTGCTCTGCTTGCAGACATGAATTTGCATTCAGGCCAAAAGATCTAAATGCTGGAGATCATAGACCTATTATACGTGACAATCCACTTATACATAACAATGAAGCAAAGAAACGTGGCATCAAGGAGAATATCATCCGTCTCGAGAAAACTCTTGCAAATAAGGTATGCTGATTGTATTCCCTTGATAATTGACAGGATTAACTATTATGTAAGTGGTTGAGCAGCAAGCACACTATTGTCTTCTTTTTAAATACGGTTTCTGAATTTTGAATGCTGTTTGGCTGCATCGTATACATGCTTATTTCTTATTGTTAAAGGTAATTTATTGAACTATTTTTATAATAAATTGTTATAGTGCTTGTCGCCTGAACAAAAAAATCCCATTTATTCTCAGGCTTTATTGGACAGACTCCCAGACAAAGGAGAAAACTTACACAAGAAAGTGAGGGATTTAACAAATCAACTCAATAACTTGCAAAGCATTTCTTCGCAGAGTGTTGTAGAACTTGTGCCTGAGAGTTCATCTGATTCAGTTCTTTCGATTGAAAAGGCTAATGTCTCATGTGTTGAATCTGAACGAAGCAATCAATTGATTGTAACTTCTCATAAAGAGAATATACACAGAGAAAGAAAGGATTCTGTTTGGAATGGTGACAATGTTATCGACCTTGAAGACATTTCTTCAGATCTTCAAAAATTATCTATTCAGGTTATTAAGGACCAAGAAGTAGGATGTTGACAAGTTGTCGACACTCAGATGACAGCTTTGTAATTTGACAAAGTTGCATAGCTTGTGTCACTTTGAAGGTGAATTGCTGTCGTACATTTTGCCAATGTTGCATACAGCAATTGATCCCTTTTACTGAGAATATGGATTTCTGGTTGTCCAGTGTAGTCGAGAACAATTGATGTGCAAGTGAATCTTTTAATATTTTTCTACATCGATTGTATATTGAATGGATATATTTAAATTGCCATCTGACTGAATTGATACGAATCATTTCATATGAACTGCCCTTTATTGTCATATTTTTTGATTGGTCTTTATGCTTCTGCAGAAGGCAATATAGCTTGTCTAAATTCATGGACAAAAACACTGTTAAAAGTGCATCAGTACTTCTCTAGCCTCCAAATTCTCTCAATAAACTAAGCTGGGATTGTGGTAGAGCTAAATCATTTTATTGAAGGCAGCTGAAGGTTAACCAATGCTCTGCGGTGAACCATTACATTACATTTTCAAGGTTCAAAAAGAGAATGTTTTTGTATCAAGTTCCCATATTTTAACTATAATGTGTAATTGATAATGAAGAGCTTGATATAATTAAGCCGCTTCTTTTCCCCTTAGAATTCATTTTCCATATTGGGAATTAATAAACTTTAGAATGGGATTTGTGCTATGTTGAAGAGGAAAGACCACCCGTCAGCCAAGCATTTTTACGATGTCATCTGGAACATGTGAAGGGCTCTAACGAGGTTTGTAGTTTTGTGATGTAATGAACAATAAAATGTATGGCTGACCAAACACAACCGACCAAGCATTACAGATTAAGTTAATTGAATACTTAAAATAATTTTCTTTAATATAAATGCCATATGAAGTTTTCTTCAATGTTATTATGCCCCAAGCCAACACACTAAAAAACTTGATGGAATTTTTTTTTTAAAAACAAGGTTGTTAATGCAACATGTTGCACTTGCACACCTTGCACACCTTGCACAAAGGTATCACAACACAATAACAACCACAAGACAACCTCACCATTGCATAACAAGATGGTAATGACAAGACTTGAACACTTGTGGGATAAATCCAACACGACAGACATATGAGAGAGAGGATGACAACCATATGATGATCAGTTGTTAATCCATGATCACGTTCTCTTGCAACAACACTCTAGATAGGAAGAGGGAATCAACCTCCAATCCACACCCAAGATGCTTGAGCAAGAGGCACAAATTCTCTAGTTGGAATGAGCAACAACATGCTTCCTAAGGCAAAGAGATGCCATAACTTTTCAATGACAACACGTAAGAACATGGTTTAAACATCCCTAGACTCTTGAGGCCATTGGGAACAACTTTTGTTCACAATGTGTTCCCATTTGAGGCCTTGAAGTATTTGCTATTGACGAAAAGGACGGAAAACAACACATCTTGGGACATTAGTGCCCAAATGGGACATTGACGCCCAACACTAGTGTCTTAGGTTGGTGCTTGTGTCCATTAATAGTGCCTAAGTCCATTTTGGGTGCTTGTGTCTTTGTCATAGTTTCCCAACATTAGTGTCCCTATAGGGGTGCTAGTGTCTTGGCTAGTGAGTTTTCTCAGACTAGGGAGTGACCTCGAGGACTCCCAAAGCATTGAGGATCCACTTAGGAATCTCTACATCTTATGAACTCAAAATTGTCAAAACACAACTTGAGGTCA
Source organism: Sequoia sempervirens (assembly GCA_007258455.2). Taxonomy (NCBI): domain Eukaryota; kingdom Viridiplantae; phylum Streptophyta; class Pinopsida; order Cupressales; family Cupressaceae; genus Sequoia; species Sequoia sempervirens. The sequence continues at coordinate 106,991 of VDFB02204929.1, read as the reverse complement.
AACAAAGAGTTTGATTTCCTTGATGAACATCATTGGCAAGCGACAAAGAGGGTAGGGAGGAGTGTTAATACCTCCTCGACACCCTCAACTCTTGCCCTAAGCAAGAAAACACCAAAATTAAGAGATATGACATATAGGTTCTTACAAGGCCTAGCAAGAGACCAAGAGAGTGCCCTAAACAACACCACACTTGAGGAGTGAGCTCTTAGGAGCATAACAGCAAAAATCGTTTGGGGAAAAAATCGGATTAAAAAAAAAATGTAAAAAATTGTAGAAAAAGAGACATGCTATTTTTTGAAATTTAAGGTCGTTTCCATAGCATAGAGATATAGAGCAAATAAAATAGAGATTTTAACCCATGAATTGTAGACAGCTTGCATGTTTAAAAAGTTTATGTTTGTTGAGCTTAAAGGCATCTATTTCTTGCTTAGGTTGTGAACTATAGATCAGTTGGGGCACCTCATACAATAGAGTAGTGTATATGTGAGATATGGAATCAATTGTAATGTAAAATCTTTGTAGAAATGCCATCTGAGAAAAGTGGAAAAGGCAAGTGTATGGAGTCATAAATGATACAAGTGACCAAAAGCTTTGAGAAGGCAATGACATGAATGAAATAAACTAGAGGATGAAAAAGTAAGTGATAAAATAAAGGATTTGCTAAGGGTTAAAATCTTAGGCAGATACTCTTTAAAGTTGTGCAAGCTTAAAATTAGACACAATGCATTACCAGTCCAAGAGAATGGTTAAAATCTTAGGCAAATACTCTTTAAAGTTGTGCAAACTTGCAATTAGAGAATGGAGTATGAATTCAGGGTAATGCACTATCTCTAATTTCAAGCTTGCAAAATGATGTCTTTGAATTATAGACATTTTGCATGCTTGGCATAAAATAGGCGCGGGATTGAAATCCTTCAAGAGCTATTTTACAAGTTTTGAACATGAGGTGAAATTATTTTAATATTCTCTATGTAAAGTAAAGTGCCTATAGGCTATGCAGGGTATATATTTAGTATTATAAATTTACATACTTTAATTTCATTGCTGCAGTCATCATCAATGAGGAACCTTATTGTTTTTTCATTTTGAAATAGTCAAACCTTGGACATTTTGCAAGAGTTAGCTAAAAAACTACACCAAAACATGATAACCCTGCAACTTGACAGGGGGAAGACTATAATTGATTTGACATTTAAATGATGATTAATCTATGAGATAAAGAGAGAAAAAGTATTATGACCATTGATTTTTGTATCAGTACCACAAATGGTTTTTTTTGGGGACCTTGGTACAAACTTGGGCCATATGAGGACTTCAAAATCTCTGGGAAAAATTCGATCAATGTTTTATTTGAGGAATATAGCGTCAAGCCTATCACCTAACATTTAAACAAACAATGAACTTAAAATGATACAATAAAGTTATTTACAATTTGGATTGATTTGTTGTAGACTGCTCATTCTTTGTGTAGGTTTCATATGTACAGTTTTGACTAACTTGGTCATCAAAGTTAGCTTATGAATTTTTCTTGGCATGGAGGTGGTAAATGCTATAACCATTTATAAGGTCACCTTACACATGCATGACTTGTGAAAATGGCTGGAATTGCTTATTTTGATTAATGAAAAATCCCTTGCTTTATTTTACTGTGATTTACTTTATTTTAGGGTATATTAACAAGACTGCAATCTTAAAGTTCAAAGTAGAAAGAAACTTGTTTGCGCATGTATGTAGGGAAGACTGCAGAGACGACAATGGTCACCCTTAACTTATTGCGACCTTGATTTATAGCAGAAAGCATGCCAAATTTAGGGTTTTTAAACGCAAAAGTTGTTAGGACGATTTATGGAGATTTTTTTTGCGATTTTAACGTAAAAAAATTATGATTTCAAGGACTTTTTGCTAGTCAGCAGTTTGCAAAAAATCTTGAAAAAATTGGGGAAAAAATCGGCATCCCTGAGGATTTTTTAAAAATTGAGAAAATCGTGATTTATAAAGGATTTTTGCTTCTATACTTAGGAGTATGACGACTACACAACAGGTCCACAACATTGTCCAAGATGCTCCAAGACACATTCATTTTAAACCCAAAAGAAATATTCTTACATTCATTCTAAGCCCAAACATGAAATGTTCCTATGTTTGTTTACCATTACATTGCATGAGCATCCATAATGCAATTGTGCTCAACTCCAACATCGATTCATGTAACTAAGACTAATTACACTATCCATTATCCATTTGATTACAATCCATCTCAAAGAGAGGTCCAATACATCACATTATTACAATTACATCAAATAGGACTCAAATGTCCTTTACAAATACTATTTGCATATAAATGAAAGTAACTAATTGCATAAAGTAAAACCTTGAAGCTTGAGCCTCGAACCTTTGGTCCTCAATGGTAGTTTTCACATCACCCGACCTCGTGGAATTAAATGATCCACTCTCATTGTGCTAGGAGATAGTCACATGGGCCACAAGCACACACTCACACCAAACACATTGGGAGTAGACTTACACATGTCGTGTGCAAATTATACACTCAACATGCACATCATATAAAACACTCATCCAATATCACGAGATGAATCAAATACAAGTCCTCATTGGGCACAAACACCAATGGCATAACACAATAACATTTTGGGTAACTCATCACTAGGAAAGCAAAAAGATCATTGTGTCAATTCATCAATCGTGGAACAGAAATATGCTAGACACTAGGATAAAATGCTAGAGAGTTAGTTAGAGAGTGTCATCACGATGCTCACTAGTATGGCCACATGAAATTTAATACCTCTTTCATACAGATGAAGGTACTTGACCTTACAAGACCCAAGCTCCTCGAGCTAATGTGTCTTCCCAAACATCCTTAGTTTGTACTAGCATTCAAGACATGAGAGGGACATACATTATCTTTGATAATTAATTATGTGTTTCATTAGTTTTCACTTGGTTAGATGATTCCCCACCTGTGATCAGCCTACAAGCCACTTTGGGCCGAGTACACGTTAAGAGCCACTCCCATAATCCTCTCTGTTGATGAATGATAGCGTCGGTCAGATCTGGACGATTGCTGCAAGCACCATCGTCTGTCATAACTGATTGAAGCTTATCGTCATTTGAGATTTCTGAAAAATCATGTTTTACGCGTATAAAATTCGAAATTACATTTAATGTTATAATCGAAGTTTATATGTTCATTCGCTGATTAGTATGAATGTGTTATACTAATGTCTTAACCTATGTGTAAACCTGCGCTCTAAAGAACGCGTCCCATGAGTGGACGTGTCTCCACTCGTGGAGACACGTCCTCTCATGAGACGTGTCTCTTAGAGGCAAGGTTTCTGCACATATATATGGCGAATCCTTCCGTGATATGCAAATATAGAAATCATTAAATGTTCTGCATTCAGCACATTCGGCAATAATAGAAGTCTTCAGAAAATCGTTTTTGTCTTAGAAATTTATTTCTCAAAATCTCTGACTTAGTTTATTCTTAGTTCTATAGGATCCCTTTCTGATCTTTGTCTCAGATTTGTTTACACTTTACACTCTCTAGTACCTTCATCATAGGCTCATCAACTCACCAATGAGTGGCATAAAAAACAATGCACAATTCCAATTTTCAACCAAATTTCACAATATGTTTCCACAAGATCTATTTCAATATTCATGAAGTACACCTTTGTTCAAACATTCCAAAACATCATTTTTCACATAAAACTTTCAAATTTTCTCAACTCTTTAATAAACCAAAAATTGAGAAATCTCTTCAAATTCCATTAAAATAGCTTGAATTTTCTTCAAATATTAAAATTTCAAAAATCAAAATTTCAAGAATACCCTTTGGTGCTAAAAGTGCCCAACACCCATTCCAAGCTAGCAAATTCACATTTCCATCATTTCCTATTTTTTTTGGCATTATAGCCCGTTTCAATGAAAATTCCCATTTTTTTCTAAAACTAAATACATAGCATGGAATTTGATCAATGAAAGAAAATAGAGAAATGTCTCAAATTATGCCAAATTTCACAATGAAGAATACTCTAAGCACACTCCACGAATGCACAAGATAACTTGCAAGCACACTCCCTTCCCAATTCCTATCCTAATGAATCCAATCTCATCGAATTCTCCTTCCAATTGCTTCCACAATCAACAAATCAAAATTCACAAGAGGGGTTTTCTCCTTTCAAAATTTTCTTCCAAAATTACATAATGAAAACGAAAGCCCTTTTTTGCCTATTTACTTTTCTTAAATTTCAAATTAAAAAGAATATAATTTTATTTTCCGTTTATTTAATTTGTATTTCCCTCAATTTCCCCCAAAATCTAAATGAACATTTAAATCCATTCCCAACTAACATTTATTGTTTAAATTCATGATTTAAATCCATATAAACCTAAATAAATTTATGGAATTCAAAATTTTAACAAGATAATTAAATCAAGCATAACTTGTAATTCCCAACTCAATTTTTTTTCAAAATAAATAAATAAATAATGTCTTAACTTCATTTTTATTTTAAAATTTATTTTTCCCCTTTCTCGAAACATAGATAATATTTCAATAACCAATATAAGAAAATATTTAAATTCCTAACATTTCATTTACATAAAACACAAAATTTGAACCATTAATTAAATAAAACATTTATTAGTCATTCATGACATATAGGGACTCCAGAATAACTCCTAACTTGGATTTGGGTCAATGCTACATACCATACTCGATTTGAGTAGAATCGAGGAATAGATAGGGAGGCACTGTAACATCTCCGAAATAACCACCATTGGGGAATAACTTAGATCTGTGTAGCCGGGTGGAGAAATAACCTTGTACTTGTAACCACTCAACACACATCAAGGGCACTTGCTCAATGTATATATAGCTAAAGCACATCATAATCACCTAACGAGGTACAATATCATAAAACATAAAAGTAACATCCATACATTCATTTATACAAATCATTCATTTTGAACATCAATAATTAGGTTCATATCTAATTATTGCATAAATAATGCACTTCTCTAAGAGTTGAAGCATACCAATAAGCAAGACATATAAACATGCAAAATGCCAACAACTGACATGTTGAGAAACCTCATCTCGAACATGTGATGGTTCATACACACCATTCAAAGCCAGAATACAACCCGCAACAAAAATCACAAGGAAATAGTGAAACTAAAACACCAATCTCCCATCAACAAGTTGCAAACAAGAGGCACTACAAATATGCCTGTAAAGTACCGTAGTAAGGTAGTGCATGTGGTAACAAGGTCTCCTCCCTCCTCGCGAGCCATTAATGTTATTTTAGTGCATGTATTAACTCATTCCATGTGACTCCTATTCTCATTTAAGCATTTTCTCACATGTGCAAGGAACTAAGATGTTTCCAAAGTGTTGGATTTTGGTACGGTTTTATTATCTCAGATTATTTGATATGATAAGACCAAAAAATAAGTGTACCATATGCATGTGGATGATCGTACAAGAATATGAATAGTACTAAAATCTTGTTACATGCTCATGCTGTTGCATGTTACAAATTACCAACCATGGTATTCATGGAGGATGCAACAATAGTAGTGTTTTATCATTTACTTATCATACTTACAATGATGTTGAGATGCTATCTACATGGAGAATGTCTTTGTGATCATTTATGGACTTTAACCAAACCAATGTAAGGAAAATACATATCGTTATATTTATCATATTACAATGTTGTTGAGACTACATCTAGAGGCAATAAAATGTTTGTCATTAAGCACACAAAAAATGTTGAGGATTTGGGACAATTTCCTCTAGTAATAGATGGATTTCCTTATGTAGTTACAATGCAAGTGAAGTTATTGTGGCAATTGTTCACAAGAGTTCTTACACTACATAAGGTTTTTAGATAGGAAGCTTGAAGTGACAAACAACAAATGTTTTGATAACTTCTAATGTGTTGAAGGAATGTTCATTCAACCATTGAAGATTGGTAGTTGTTGCTTAGTAGAATTTGCAACAAGTGAGAATGTACAACATAATAGGAGAAAATTATGTTCAATGAATCAACATGTGCTGGTCAACTTGTTGTTTCCTTTGGTTTGGTGCCATAGCTAGATTCTCTTTGAGGAAAAAATGTATTTGTTATTGATGAATATGATTTTCCACTTTGTGAACTATTGGTGATGATTGTGAAGTCTAGAGAAACTACTTTTACTTCAAAACTTGCTAAACCTTTTTTTTGCATTTGACATGAGAGCTTACCCTTTGTGGGTCCTTTGTTGGTAATCTTCCTATTTCAATGTTTTTATGGTCAAAATGAGAGTGAATAAAGGGATTCACCTCCATGGTGCTCAAAGCTTGTGATCCTAGAATGTGAACCACAAAAAATTTAAACCTTCAGAAAGATTAAGTAACTTATAGAATTCATAACAAATATAATGATCAACTCAAGATATAATCTGATAAAATTCCATTTCAAAACAAGTACAATGAGTGAACCATATATCATCCACAAAGAAGTGTAACATAAATGAGCCCATAGTGCAAACAAATCTAATAATATATTTATTGAATAATATACAACTCAATATGCAATAAGCCCAAATGCTTCCACATATGCAAGTGGTCAAATGATCCATAACAAATGCAATCCAATAGATAATGTCCAAGTGTCTTAGAACAATGTTAGGAGAACTCTCAACTCTCTCCAATGCTCTAGTTGCATATATGGAAGGTGATATGAACCCACACATTGAAGGAACCCTATCCTCCCCAACTATCAACTTTGTTTTAACAAGTAACCCGATGGCCATGAAGTAATAGATAATAATATACCATGCTTATATTAGATTCTTTTTTACCTATTTCATGTACATAAATATACATAACCAATACACCTCAAAACAATTCAATCAAAACATAGAGAACCCATCAACAAAGGTTGTCCACTTTTTTATATAAGCATTAGTTTTGTTGCACTCTTGACGTGATAACATTATTTCCATAACAAGATTTGCTTGGATAGAAGTAACATTTACAAAAGAATGAGCAGGAGGATTTTTGAAGCAGGAAGAAAAGGAATTTTGTAGGAAGATTCAAGCAATGGTGAGGATGATGAGGACAATTTAGATGGTGGTGAAGAGGATTGATTCTATGGTTGGGACTTTGAAGATAAGGATGAAAGCTTGTGGGATTTATGGTTGGAGGCTTAGCGACTCATGGAGGTGTGTTAGGTGGCCATCACTTTGTCAAGAGTTGTTGTGGAAAAGGTCTCTAAGTTTGATTTTTTAAGGAGGCTCTGGGCAAGAGATGATCAAATGATAGTTCTGTTTTGGGGTTGCATAGGGTATTTCTTTCCCTTGTGACTATTTATCCTTCTACCACCTAGATTCTTTTTGGTGTTGATATTCCTTGTGGTGAGAATTTCACGATTATAAGGGAAGAGTTTGGGAGTCATGACATGTAAGGAAGCTTTGTTGGGGCTTTTGCTGGGAAAGATTTTTCCCTATTTCCATGCTCAAGGTTGCATCTAGGAGGCTCTGCTTCCTCTTTAGTGGCGAGCTTGGGACTTCAAGTTCCCTTTTAGTTACTTCTTTGCAAGCTTATGGGATTGATGTGGTTGTGCATACAACTTACAATTGTGAGGTGGCTACTGGGAGATTAAGCAATGGTGAATGCCCTAGGGCTTTCCATTCTATTGAGTGTGTGCTTGTTGCTACTATTGTTAAGGAGTCCCACTCTTCCACTTCGGGTGTGGAGTTTCTTTGTGATGGTGGTTTAGATGTTGTTGTCCCTACCCAAGCTGAGGTAGAGGGTCAAATACAAGTTGCTATCTCAGACTCTCTTACTGTTAAGTCAACTGCTTGGCTTTAGAATTTTCTTGTTGGGAGATTTTGTGTTAATTGTCTGAACATTAAAGTTTTCCTTAAGATGGATGCTTCATAAATGGAAACTAAGAGGTTAGGTTGAGGTAGTCACTAAGTTAAATATATATATTTCTTATTAATTTTTTTTTTAATTTGGGTGAGACAAATACAAATTGCTATCCCTAAATTTCTTATTGTTAAGTTGACTACTTGATTTAAGAATTTTCTTGTTGGGAGATTCTATGATAATCATCCCAACATTGATGATGTTAGAAGATGAATGCTTCAGAAATAGAAACTGAGAGGTCATGTTGAGGTAGTCACTATATGTTAATTTTTTTGTTCTTATTTTCATTTTTCAATCTAGATAATTGCTCAAGGTATCTTCTTGAAGGTCCTTTGTTTTTGGGGTGGAATGACCTTTTTCTTAAAAATTGGTCTTATGAATGATGACTCCATCAAGTTTCTTGTTTGGGTTAGACTACCAAGATTACCATTGGTGTATGGGTACAAAGATATTTTTATGCTTATTGATAATACTTTTGGGTAGTATTTTTCTATTGATGCAGTCAAAAAATTCAAGAAGGGTTTATTGTTTGCTAGATTTTGTGGTCTCGTGTTCATGAACAAGATGCTCCCTACTTGGATTACCTTATCTTCCAAATTTGGAAATTGGGTAGAACAAATTGAATTTGAAGACTCTTTAGTAATTTTCTATTGTTCCTATAAAGTGAGCCATGTTATTGCTAGTTGCACAAGAAACAAGAATTTTTGTTTGGAGGAAAAAGGAACAAATTCCTATTACTGTCGAGGAGTGTATTACCACCATTGAGGATGCACAAAAGGAAGAAAATAGGAGGAAATCTCTTGTAGAAAGTATGGTGATAGATACCTCTTTTGAAGTTTTGGGGTTGGATGATGGATTTTCTTGTGGTCTTAGGACTACCTAGATCTCATAGATTAGGATTATTGTAACACCCCACCACGCAAACCCCAAAGGACAACATAATTTCTAATATTTACAATTTTTTTTTTTTTTTTAGTAAGCTAATATGAGATGTAGTGTACATTAACAAATATCACTAGTAATGAATCCATACAGATATAACAACTAACTAGACACTTGGGGTTACATGATTGCATTACATTAATTATATCCTTCACACTTTTGAATTTAGTTATAAATATTTCCACAGATACAACGCTATTAAGAATCACACACTGTGAAACAATAAACACATAGTAATACAAGGATTGATATACATTACACTTACAATATGAATTTACGTTGTTCAAGGATTACATCAATACAATAGTACTTACCAACATGTACGAGAATAGTACAATACCATGGAATAATACAATTGAAATGTATGAATACAAAACATCAAGATTGGATCCAACTTTGGTACAACTCTGGAGTCACTACAAATGGAACATCTCCGTGCATCATGATCTTCGACTGGGGACCCAATGGGGTGCATAGAATGTTCCACTCGACCATGTGGATTGTAAGGCCCACCCCCTATGCTAGGAGATGACAAGAAGGACCAGCAACATAAAACAATCAAGAGAACAATGGCTAACAAGACGCCACAACCAAAGCAACAATAAACTCAAGGAACATCCACTTCCAGAGGTGCAAGAACAACAAGAGGGAAACAAAAGAAACACAAGGTTGCTAAAGTGTGGAGTGTCATCACATAAGTTTGATATGGGTTACCCAATGCGAATCTTCATAGGTTACCACCCCCTACATGGTTAAACCCTAACAACCTCAATCGATCCCCGACCCCCATTCTCACTCATGCGAAATCAACATACCTTTCAAGAGGACAAGGCAGTTGATCTTTGCCATTCCAGGCCTTCCCACTCATCTCAAACCTAAGCAAGCACTTGAGCCATGAGTGAGGCTAACTTATCTGGATTAAAGTGAGATACTACCCAAACCCCTAATTAATTATTAGGTTATCACTGATTAAGGAAACTCTCAATGAGTTACCTATACACCACTTTGTGCGTCGACCCCTATTGAAAGCCACTCCCCCTACTAGCAACAAGAAACTCACAGTCACCAACAAGGTAAGTCAACTTGCACCAACTAGCCAAGCCATATAAATATGCACATAAACAAGGCATGCAACATCTCCCACAAGATCTTCATAGTAAAACAATTTCCACAGTGCAAGGCTTAAACTCACATAAATCAGTATAGAATCAATTTTTCACAAAGACTCATCTTGAAATCCAACAATAAACTTGATATGGGTTACCCAATAAGGATCTTCCTAGGTTGCTGGCCCCCATCCCAGGTTACCTAGGCAGCCTCACAAGATCCCCAACCCCCATACCAACTCTAGCAAGTAAAAACCATACCCCCCTCTAACCTCTGTAAGACTACAAATTACAACCATGATGGTTCCCCATCGAGGAGGCAACAATATCATGATCTCAAAATGACTATATAAGGCCCACAAACAAAAAATGAAAATTTTAAAATAAGAGCGGTAACATTATAAAGAGATCATTAACTCAAACAAAACCAAAATAATCAACTCACAAAATAAAAACCTTCCCAAGAACCATCTGGCGCAAACGGGCTCCCTCCATAAATCAACAACCAAAAACCACAACGATTTCTCTAATCAACCACCATTTATAAAGCAAGTAATCAATCACATAGGTAGAAAATGTTTTATTTCCATATTGATAAACACACTCTTCCTTTACTTATTCATCCAACTTCATTTGTCAATATTAATCTTTATTAGACAACATTCCATCTTCCCTCTTACCATAAACTCTTCCACAATCCGGAAGATCAATTCACCTACCAGTTACTTTAAATCAATAAATCAAATAACCTACTTCAATAATTCATCATTACATAATACCAATCTCCCATATAACTCTCTATTACCTATGTAGGGGAAAAACCCATTCCAATTCTTTACTAAACATCAATGTTACCCTGAAGGCATGCATATATCTCAATACATACATAAATATAATTTCCTAATGCAATTTCCAATAAATGAATTACAAGTAAGCAACTTTCCCCATTACAATTTCCCAATTTATATATCAAATCTATCATCTAACTGAAATTAGATAAGTCTATCTTATGTTATCTAATTTACTACTCAATCAACACACTAACCTTTGAATAACTATGACTTCAATTATTCTATTTAAAAAAAAAATCAACACATTGTTTATTACAAGCAAATGAGTAAACATTGCATTATAAAATCAACATCCACTATCAATTCAACTATAAATTATCAAACAAAGTCCTCATTCAAAAGATAATATATTTCGTTTATCCAACCCATCCCTTCAATTTCCTAACTATCAATATATTCACATTTACTATAGTTGTACTACTGATTATCAAACAATATATTTCAGCTTGACTGTGTTATATACATTTATATAAATACAAAAATCGAAAGCCTTTAAAATACTATGGATAAAATAAGAAAGGAAATTTCCATATTTCAAATTCATAAAATAACAACCCCATAAAAATATATACAACTGATATATAACAAACTGTTGTTTTATAACATAAGAGACTGAATATACCAAAATTACATATATATATACACACACAATTATACCATTATATATTTATAAGTGACTATACTGAATTACTGTTTTCATTAAATATGATAATAATTCATATACAAAAGAGGTAATCATATTTCCATACCCAATATATCGATTATTCTAACTGGGTGACATTGAAACAAAATTTCGATTGAACTATTATCAATCACTGTTATATATATATATATATATATATATATATATATATATAGGTTGACACAAGTTCAATTACTAGAATAACCAACAGGCTTCATCTTTTCAAACGATGAACTTAATAAGAGTTACGGTACTCAGCAGACTAGAACACCTTACATAATTGAATGAGAAGAAAATAATCTAAACAAAGGAGAGTTTTGACGGCCAAAAGTGAAATCACAACAAGGATAAGAAATACGCATGTACAAAACATAAGCCATGCAAACAACTATCGAATAATATTAGAGTAACGAGTATGGAGCATGATATGGAAATCGAAATACCAAGAACGAAGTGTACACATCGGCTACCACACCTCAAAAATAGAGAAAAAGTAGCATACAAGGACCCATATGCCCTAGGGCGATTATGTCCTCATATAATTATCATAACCAACTTTTTAGGATAGGTACATAGTCCTTTGCACTTCCTAGATCTACCTGCAAGTTACTATTTTAGTTTGTTAATTGTCGTATTCTTCCAATTTTGATATTAGGGAACAAAATCTAATTAGTTTAATCATAGTCAATTAATTCCAATCCATTGCAACCACCAAATTGATGGAGATCTAGGTCTGATTGGCTTACCTTCATGGTTGAAAGTCAATCTATACACCTTGTTGATCTCCACCTCAATGAAACCCTAGGAAAAGGCATTGAATCCTATTGTTCTAAACACTTAGGACTTAGGATCACCTTTTTTCTATTTTTCACATGTGATCAATTCAAAGTATTTAAGTCTGTAAAATTCAAAATTTGGTGCAAAATCTAAAAATTTCTCTACATGTTACAACTTGTTGATTAAGAGGGCTTTTACAATGGAAGTTGTGTGAATTGAGATCCATTTAATAAAAAATGATGTGGTTGTAGCATCAAATCTCCTTGGGACCAATACACTGTTGGAAGACAAAATCACTGAGAGGGGGGGTGAATCAATGATTCAAGAAAGTCACAAACTTTTAAATATTTAAAACTAGAACATCAAATGACTATTAAAGAATAGACTTCACTTGAACTCAAACAATATTATATGCATTATAAGTCAGATAAAAATTTTATTAACTGAGTTTGACTTGATAATCTTTACACAAATATCAGAGCTTATATCTAAACCTTTTTATGCAAGATGCTTTGATTTAGAGAATGGCAGAATTGATGACTGACATCAATAACTTTTTATGCAACTAATGACAATATTGTAACCATGCAAATAAACCATTCACACATTGAAACATCACATAACACCAAAATTTTTCTTGAGTGGAAAAACCCTCTTGGGGAATAAAAAACCACTCAAAAAATCATCCCTTTATTCACTTAAAGCACTGACTCTTTTACATTCAGGAGCACCAACTCCACGAAATATAGGAGCACCAACTCCACAAAATACAGGAGCACCAACTCCACAAGTTATCGGTGCACCAACTCCATAAAATACATCAGGTCAATTGCATTACAATGCACAATAATCATAGTATTCTATCAGAACCCTAGAAGTGCAATTTGCAATCCTAGAATTACAATAGAAGACTATAAGATTTTCAATAAGCACATTGAAGAATGTTGTATGAGAATGATAACATCTTCCTCAGATACAATAATCTGAGTATCAATATAAAGATTTTCAATGCAATACAACTTCTGGACTGAATATTTGAAACATCATATTACTCTTTTTTCAAGTAACCCATGAAAATGCCTGAAGATAATCTTTTAAAGAACTTGCAAATAATAATCTCTGTATGCAGTTTGAATGACTATAAACTATCTCGGGTTAGGGTTACAAGAGAAAAATCCTAAAGAGTTTTCAACTAACTCTTTCAAGAATCATAACCTCTGTAAAAATTGTTATAAACCCATAAGAAAAAATTGCTGTAAACCCAAAAAAAACATTTGATAATAACCAACAACTGTTAACCCCTTTTACCACAGTTGTTCAACCAAGATTTTAATCACATAACACATAAGGATTTTTGTTTTCTTTTCAACAAAGCAATCACAGTCAACACAATAATTGTCAAAGAAATGATATTAGTGGCAAGCTTAATCATAGTTTCATGCCTTTTAAAACAAAACAAAACAATTATTTTCCTTAACAAATTGTTCCAAGCTTGTAACCAAAAAATAGAAAATACTTGATTATGCAATGAAGAAATCAAACAAATACCAGATCAATGGGGACAACCACAACTGCACAGCTGAAGAAGCCATTGTCAACTACCAAGTTCTTGCTGACTCATGATCTGCTATCCAAGCTTGTAACAAACTCATCTAACTCCTTTAGTGTCGGCCAAGAAGAACATATTTACAACTGTGAACACAATATTCTCATGGCAGCTAGGGTTCCAAACCCTTCAACAATAATATTACCCTAAATTTCTATCTTCCAAGTCTATCAAAAACTTTATAAAAAATAATAATGTTTTGAAGTTATAAACAAATTAAAACATAATAATAAACCATTATTATGTTTTTAAATCCGAGGACAATTCTTCACTACTGACAAAAACATTCCACAACATTATCAATCATTCACTGCCGATGCCAAGTCACCAATTAACTATGTATGTTGTGTCTCATACAACCTGATATAAACATTATAATTTCACCGACATCATTATGATAAATGAATCATTAACCCAATATCAATGATGGCTCTCAATAGTTTGCCGATAACTCGGTCATTTCCATGTGACTTTTAATAAAGTCATCCTTCTATGAGATGCAATGAGACTGATATAAATCATATAAATATGCCTGAGCCTTTTATTATAAAGGATTTATAATATTTTAAAATTAAATTCCAATATCACATGACCACAATGTGGCTGTAGAGCTTCCAAAAACAAGCTATCCAAAGCCTTGTAACATTGTATGCTTTATGACACCATGTATCAAATTTTAGCACACTTATTATCATATGTGTATTGAAGACAACACATACCCTCTTAACAAATAGTCAATGAAGATAATACATATAAGTGATTTAATACTTGTAATCCATGCTTCTATGCAAACTTCTTGTAAATGGGTATGTTTTGTGCAAACATAATATTTGCCACTCATATATCATTTGATCTATTTGCACAAGTAAAAATGCACAAATGTATAAACAAATGTATGCCTCAAAATGAATCTGCCAGTATATGTATGCCATTGTGACTTGTAACCCTGAATCAAATGCATGCCCTGAAATAATGAACATATGTCAAACATCAGTACCAACATGTAAAAATTGAATCTTGAAAGTGCATGCCATGAACCATGTGAATCACCATATGAACCAATTGTAATCATCATGTATCAAAACAAGCTGAGAATGTATCCTGTCAACATCCACCAAACATATCATCACATTCATATCACATTGCATATCATAACACCAACCAATGCAATTGCATATCCGCCAATCTAAGAATGCAAAGAATAAAACCAGTGATGTCATGAACCCCATAAAATAGTTTTGGCATCAAGGAAAAACTAACACATAAACAACTGAAAGCCAACATAAACATGATTCTTTTTCAAAAAAATTCATAAAGCTTGAATGTTTGCCACATACTTGAAGAGGTCTTATTAGTGACTTGAACAAGTGACCTTAGTTGGTCAATGACTAGTTATTAGGAATCATTGTACATCAAGGAAGAATTAAACTATGACAATATTTGATGTCTTATGCTTTTTCATAAAACAATTATAATTTAATGGAAACAATATGATATTTCATTTGGAACTCAAAATTCCTAGAATGGTGATTGGGCAAGGAAATGCCTTTATAATGGAAATGATATTTTGTGGTAAGAATTTTGTAATGGTAAAGTTATTGAAAACTTTTAAAATAAAACAAGTAAAATAAAATATTTTTGGGTGATGCAAGATTGCTTGACCCTTGAGATGCTCTTACATTAGAGAACCTAGATACCATTTTTCTAGCATGGTGCTAAAAATTAAGGAAGTGAGAGAGGTTATGGTGGCCACCCGAGTCAGTCCAATTCATCTTTAAAAGATCGAGTATCATTCTCATGTTCCCTTATCTTCCACTAAACCAAAAATGTCTTATATTTCTTGTCTCTTTTTCTCAAGCTATCATTTATAATATACTTTATCTCATCTCTAGGCCTCTCACAAAATTGCTATCTCTAACTTAATTATTGCAACGAGGTTATATATTCCTCTACATATTTAGCTCTATGATATTGATATAGATAAAAAATATTGCACACCAGTGAGATATCTAAACCTTATAGTAAATCAATCTCACAAGTATTCCTAGAAATCTAGCACAAAAATTTGCAAGGGCCAATATTCATTGGATTCAACTTATTGTATGTTCCTCTAGGGAATATTTCTCTCCATAAATGCACTGCGACCAAATTATCCTTTAATAAATATTTTCTCTTCTATCCTTATCTATGCTTGTCTTGTACTTACTGGTACTTCTAACTATTAATGCATTTGTGTATACACCTCCTACATGTGTTATTCATAATCTTCTCCGTGTACAATAAAATTCTCTCCATCAAGTAAATTCAATAAGTTTGTGACACTTTTAAGAGATGTTCCATACACAATCTAAAAATGGCTCTTATTGGTAGACAAATTCACCAAGTTGTTGAATGAAAATTCCACTTGTGCCAATATAGTACCCCACTATGACTATTTATCTCCCACCAGACTTAATGAGAGAATTCCTAGGCTCTTATTAATAGCTTCCACCTAACCATCTAGTTGAGGATGAAACACAAATCTTTATTTAGTTTTGTACCCAACCTTTTCCAATATGTGCACCAAAAGTGGCTCAATAACTTAGTATCCCTATCTAAGGTGGTATTATGTGGCAACCCATGTATCTTCAAAACTTATTTGAATATTTTTTTTGCAATCTTGAAGCATTATTTGTCTTTTGGAAAGGAATCAAATGAACCATTTTTGAAAAACTATCAACAAATATGAAGCAAGAATCATTACCATTTTGAGTTTGTGGCAATCCAAGGACACAATCCATGGAAAGTTCCTCCTAAGGATTTTATGGAATTGGCAATGGCTTAGCTAGCCATGTATTCAAGGAAAGAACCTTTGAAAAATGAAAGTTATGTATCTCTTTTCTAACATGGACAAGGTCTTATTCAAATTTAAATTCCATCCCAATCCTCCATTGTGTAGTTCCATAATAATATTATCTCTCATGAAACCTTTTGGTATGAATAACTATCTCCTAAAATATCACACTTCTTGCACAAAGTAATAATCAAAACAACCCTTACCTCCAATATTGGACTTAAGGTGTCTCTTCCATGCATCTACAAAATATATATTTTTGCAATACATATATTTTATCATTATTTAAACAAAATTGTGCTAATTGTAAGCAATCCAAGTACTTCATGCAACTATAATTTAGTCTCTTGACTATGAATAAACCTTAATGGATAGTGATCAATATATAAAAGAAAATCCTTTGGAAAAAAATAATGCCTGCACTTTTTTAGGGATTCCATAATTGTATAAGAATCTTGATCATAAATTGAATATATTTTCTTTGCCTCATTCAAATTATCACTGACATATGCAATGGATTTACCTTCTTAACTAAAGACAATGATAGTAACCTTATAATTGGTATCATAGTCCATTTGAAAGACCTTCCCAAAGTATGGAAGTTTCAATATTGGAGCCTTCATCACTTTATTATTTAGTAGATCAAAGCTCCTTCATGTCACAAATATTTAATCAAATCCGCCCTTCTTCATTCAATGTGTTAGTGGCACACATATCCCACTAAACTTGATAAAATTTTGACATAAATTTTTGAACCCATGGAATATTTTGATCTCTACAATATTGACCACTCAAAAATTTCCCTTAGTTTCTCTAGATACATCCTTAAACCATATTGAGATGTCACAAATACAAAGTATACTAGCTCCTTTTACTATAAAATTACACTTCTTTAGATTTATACATAAATTCTTCCTTCTCAATTGTGCTAAAACCTATTGTAGGTGTTCAATTTAGTCCCTCATATTCTTGGAAAATACCAAATATCATCCAAAAAAACAATAACCAAATCACACAAGATAGGTTCCATAACTTTATTCATCATCCTTCATTCTCTAACCCTCCCATCAAGTTGATTTGGGACCTAACCCTCCCACATGTTTTGTGGGGTTTGTGGCATGAAAGGAATGCTAGAATCTTCAAAGATTTGAAATCTTTAGTTGAGAGGGTGTTCTCTAGAATTATATTGGATATTAAAGGATTTTTTTTTATATCTTACAAGGGTCAAGATCCTTACTCTGGGACTATTTTGGTTTCTATTGAGAACTTGTGAGGGGTTGATGGTTGGAACTTAGTGGTAGATTTCAAGATTTCCTTCCATAAGCTTGCTATTCGACATGCCTAGTTTGATAGTGCCATCCTTAGAACTTATGGTATAAGCTAAAATTTAATGGGGCCTCTAAAGGAAACATGGTCCCTTTACTTGTTTAAAGATTTATTAGAAATTATATGGGAAGAGTGATTGTGCTTTCTCCATCAATCTTGGAGTTTAAATCAACAATTTTCTGGAGGCCAAGGAGGGTATTCAACATATGATGGTTTAGAATGATTATTTAAATATCATTAACTATATTTTAAAGGTCCATACTCCCTTCTAGTCTATTTTTCATATTGTTGTTGACTTCCTTAGTATTTTTGGACTCACTTCTTAATGCCGAACTTATGCATATTTTTTTCATGAGGTAAACTTTGTGGCCAATTTATTTATAAATTGAGGTGTCTCCAATGATGGATACTTAATATGGGTCGAGGTAGAAAATCTTTCTATTGAATTCCATAAATTACTAGATTTTAAATTTGTAAATTAGATGTTTTTAGGATTAGCGCCACCTCCTTCACTTTGGAATTGCAACCATTAATATGTGTAACTCATAAGATCCATGGACTTTCAAGAATATTTGAATCCTATTTTGGTGGGAGCTTCCTAAAGATAATCCTATTCAAATGGATTTTTTTCGTAGATTTGGTCTCTTTGGTGTCAGTTCTAAGTAGACTTGTATCAAAATATATAGGTCAAGTTAGAGCTCTAAATTCATGGGTGGAGATCGTAATAGAGTGGAATCCACCTATTAATTGGTTACAATAAATGCCAAGGTATGGCCAATTTTACAAAGTGGCGGGTTCACTAAGTTTATGAAAAGGGTTAACAACCCCACCCTTTTTATGATTTTTTGAAGAATTGGAGCGCCAAGGTGTTGAAGATGAGGGTGGTTGAGTTTAAATTTTTAGAGAACCTTATTTCTTAGATTACAAACCTATTGATAGAAGCAATGAAAATATACAAGGATAGACGTACCAAGAAGTAAGGAAAATTATACATATAAAATGGGTCTTCTAACAAACTCTAAAAATACACTGTCTTGTATAATACAAATTACTTATATAAATAAATATAATTTTTTAACAACATTAACTAATTGGAGACACATACTACTATAAAAATTCTATAATGATAAGAATGAGCAACCAACAGGGAGGAGAGTGTGGTGGAGAAGCCTGAAGAGGCAGGTCAGGAGAAGTGTAGGGGAAGCTCAACACCGACACTCAAAGAATAAAGAATCATTTTTAGGAAAAGGAAAGGCATCTCATACATCAAGAAGAAGTTATAATTAAAAAGAAATTGCTGACGAAGTGTGAACATGTAAGTATGGTTAATGAGAATCTCGAAGGCACTACCAACACATGTGAGAAATTGTTGTCGAGGAGACATGAACCTGTTAGATAGAGATTTACAAATGTCTCTTCAACAATAGGAACACATCTATGAGCAAAGCACTTTCGATGAGACAAATAGGTATCAATGAGAGATTATCAAATGTCTCTCTGAAATTTCAAAGTCACAAAAGGGCCACTTTATGAAACATTGTTAAATGAAGAGGTTCTTGGGTCTGTCGATGAGACAAAGGGGTGTCGAAGGGAGATTATAACATGACTCTTCGACATTGTAAAGTCATGAAAAGGTCAACTCAATGAAACACTGTTGAAACGTGGAGCTCAGGTATGTCGCTGAGACATAGGCTCATCAGTAGGAGATTCTCTTCGGTCTCTTTGACATCTCAATGTCAGGTAAACACAGAGTGAGCAAAGGCTTTAGGTGCAGCCATTGATGAGACTCCGCGAGATCGAAGAGAGAACCTCAAAAGTGGTTATCAAAGACATTATGAAGAAAGAAATGACATCTTGGGAAAAACAATTAGGGCTTCCTCAACACGACGAAGTGATTTTTTACCAGTTTATGACTAATGAAGAATGCAAAAAAAGGATATATCGAGAAGCTATCAAGGATCAATCTGTTCATCACAGGGGTTAAGGATGAAAATAGCTCTGCAGCTGTGATGCCAAAAAAGGGATATATTGAGCAGCTATCAAAGATCAATTTGTTCATCACATGGGTTAAGGATGAAAAAGCTCTGCAACTTTCGTTATCTATAGTTGGCTTTGGACAAACACATGGTGGTGGTTGGTGAAGATTTGACAGATGATATTAAGAGATGAACCGATGCTATGCTAACTTTGCTCAAATATGTTAATGGGTGATACACATATAGTGTATGCAGTGTAATTTTGGGGAAGTTTTTTCAAACAGTCAGTCTCAATATAGAGAAAATATGGGGTTATTGTAAATGTTTAAAGTCAGTGGTCCTATATGGGAATATTGTAGATGTTTATGGTCAGTGGTAGTATAGATTGTACATGGGACTTTTCTGTCAATTTTATCTGCAACAAGCAAACATGATATCAATCTTGGTTGTCAAGAACCATGACAAATCTTATTTTATAACCTTTTATTATATATTAATATATATCGACTATTAACATTTCACCAAAAAAAAAACAATTCTTTTAAAAACTTCCAATTTATTTTTATTTCTATATTATTTATTTTCTTAATTTATATTTTCTTTGAAAAGTCTTTTATCTTTAAATTATATTTTAAAAGATACACTTTCTAATTTAGAAACAAACTCTTCATACTTTAAACTCAAGTTTTACTTAAAGAATGTAGTTGAAAGTAGTTTAAGTTTAATTTTTTGAATTTATATAAAAATAAAAAATATTTTATAATAATTTTTTTATTTTCCTTTCTCTAAAATATAAATAAATATATATTAGCTTTTTATATTCCTATTATAGTTCCTTGCAAAACTCAGTTTTAAAAAATATCATTTATTTTCTCTTAAAAAAGTATTTTTATCTTAAAATTATATTTTTAAAATTTGTATTTTCTAATTTTATAATAAAATCTTTATACTTTAAACTCAAAATTTAGTTAAAGAATGTAGTTAAAATTTATTTTAAGTTTTAATTTTTTTGAATGCACATAGAAAATGAAAATGATACAATAAAAAATAAAATAATTTTTTTTTTTGGATCCGTAAGGTGATATTTTTATAGATAATAAAAGAAATTTACAGACGTCTGCTAGGCAAGAAATATTTCAATGGTGACCATCAGACAGCCAAAAAGGAGCTAACCATAATAAAATCCATGCAGTTTCAAGACAGAAGTAGCTAAACAGAGGAGAAAAAACATAAGCCTACGCCTCCACAACAGCCAAAAAGCCATAGCTCAAGTTCGAAAATACTGAAAATACCAAGACAAGAGCTAGTAAAAACCATACGGGCTACAACAAATACCCCGCTACATCACCAGAATCCGTTTACCTCTGCAAAGCAAATGAAACCTTCGACCCAGTTCGTCCCTTCCACCGGCATAATTTTCAATTTTCTTTTCAGAAACTCCACGGCCACATCTGCAAGTTTTCGGTGCCGTGATAATGTGGGTCCTTTGAGATCCAGAAGAAAAGGATAAACCTTGACCGCTTCATCGGATTCCCATAGAGAGGCTAGGTCTGCAGGGCGCGGGATACCCTTACCAATAAAAGCCGCCTTCAAAGTCAATACGAGGCCGCCAAGCAAGTCTTCTTGAAACAGCCGAACCATCAACTCCCTGGCCACTGTCTTCGGAGTATCAAGATCCAGGAGCACGACAAGAAATTGAGATGAAATTTGAGCATTGTCGCAAGCGAACTCTTTCCTTTCTAGGTGTCCTTTACCCAGGACCATCTTCACAGCAGCAACCGACGTCGGATCATCCACGAGCAAAATGCGTTTTAGATGCTAGTCCGTGATCTCACGAAAGGCAATTTGCCTCTTCGTAGCTGTTAATGATACATGAGTATCAGCGCCAAAGGATTCCAGACCTTTTGCCGAGATGAGAATGGTGAACTTCGACTTCGACTGTTTCTCCATTGTTAGGAATTTTCCAGACGCACCCTACAACAAAAACACAAAAACAAAAACCAAAATGCCGAGCCCATGTTTAGGAACGGACATCATAAACACACTAAAAGCCCCGAATAATGATCCGTCAGATATTGAATACGGAAGAGGATTCTGGCGAAGCAAAACTATCCTTGACATGAGAAGAAAGCCGCCCCCGTCCATCCAACTAAAACTCATAATCAATGCAATTAATGGCTATTTCCACTTGGCACGTCCGCGGATAGAACAGAGAGTACCGTGACCTACGTGTCACCCAAACAACACCGTGGGAACTGAGCCCAACAAGCCACTGCGCCAGCTCTAGAAGTTTCGAACTAATGGACTGCCGATAAACCAAGCAAGGAGCACCCGAGTTCGGCCAAATTTGGATAGATTGATGTGACTGAAACAAGCCAGAACCCACTACTGCCTGTCCGTCCCGTCCGCCACCTCACGTCCACCCTGGACATCCAACGCCTGTGTGAGGGGCGAGGGGGAGCCCACCCATCCACCCACATAAAAAATAAAATAATTAATATATATATATATATATAATACAATTTTTTAAATTTTCCTCTCTATAAAATATAAATAAATATTTATTAGTTATTTGATTTTTCTTTCTTCATTTTTATGTTATAATAATAAACCAAGATAGCTACATATAGACAAGATATTTTCCATAACCTTCACTTGGCCTCATATTTGAAATTGTCTCACATTAGTGCTAACTCATACCAACCCAATCTAAAGAATACCCGTGGTCACCCATATGAGCCATGATTGAAGAACACAATTAGAGGTGGATACTGGGGGCTTTATCACCCACTTTTATTAGGAATATTTATTACATTTTATTTTTGTTCTTATTTTTTCTTTCTACTATAAATACTTTATTATGAATATTTATTAAATTTTTATTTTTCCTTTTTTAATAATTTATGATATTTTTCCTTCTACAATTTATAAAAGAAAGAATAATTTTGGAAGGAGAAAATATTGTTTAAATTTGTGGTGAAGATATCTTTTAACTATATAAAATTTGTACTAATTTAATAAAAAATTTTGGAGAAAAAAGTGTAGGTAGCTTTAAAATATTTATTCATTATTTTCTAGATGTATTTATTTAGACACATACTTTTTAGTGTCCAAAATTTATAAATACTGATAAAGAATAAACAAGTTAGATATTTTATTCTTTATTTTATATTAAATTATGCTTCTCATTTTTTTTTGATAATTAAGTGAGAGGTAGCTTTACCTCTCCATTTATATTGAAGAAAAAAATTTACACATTGTTTGAAAGTAACCAAAATTGACACCACAAACTTGATAGAGTAGAGCTAGATTCTCCTTGACACCATATACTCAATTTTGACACCATTACATTTATTTAGCTATTACATACTTACTATTAGACTTAATTCTATAAACATTGAAAACCTCAATTGAATATTTGAAACCCAACCAACTAATCACATATGGAAGGACTCTCATAACAATATGCCATTATCAACATATAAGAAATAGAGATAACTAAATAACATAGTAGCATATGGTCTACTCTTCAACATCCCATACCATAATTTTGTCAACTTCTGACCTAGGGTTGAAAGAATCATATGCATGCTTAACATGTGCACGTCAAAGTTCTAAAAAATTTATAGCTTTCTTCACCTTAGTCACATTGAACCTCTCTTGCAAGGAGGAAGAATTTATAGGCCGAGGTGAGATTCATCATCTTCAATGAAGGATGATAATATTCAAACTAACATCCATCTCGAAGAAAACTTTGAATAGAGGTTATTTCCTTGATTGCAACATGCATACAAACCTCAATGACCCTAACAATCAAGAGTTGATGGAGAAGAATGATCTTGAAGTCTCATATAAGCATTTTATAAAACATAAATTTATGATTTTGTAGATTTATGATATTTTATATTTATTATTTAATATTGATAAGGCTTAGCCCCTTCACAACCTCTTCATTAAAAATAATATTTAATTAGTTAGTATTGTATAATATAATCTTATCATTACATAAAATATCTGATTAGTATATTATAATAATATTTTTTTGTAGTGCCCCTCCGTTCTCACTTTGGATGTGTAGGTAGTATAGCCAAGGAATCTGAAGAGGAAGATAGAACAAGAGCTTCAGATAGTACTTTTGTGGGTATGATGCACATTGTTTTGTTATTATTATGACGCAGATATTTATTGGGTAGTTAAGTGATGCAGTAGTATGTTGTGAGAATAGGTGGAAATGGCGGCATCGTACCATTGAATGTATGGGGACATATGAGAATGAGATATGATTGCTAGAGTTCCTTTCCTAGCGCCTCGACTATTATGAATGTGTACTCTAATTTGTATGTTTGAGTGAATAGGTACATGACATAGAATTCACTTGGATTCACAGGTCTGAGGTGTCCATTTGCTCAACGATATTGTTGATCAGGAGATAGTAATGAGGTTTTCCTAGTCTAGCTACAAACCTAGTCATAGTGTGTCGTCAGTCTATGTCCGGTATGTTTGGTTGTCATATCTACGTTTGCCTTGTCAATTGTTATTTATTTATGCAAGGTTTATTTTATGAAAATTAATGTTAAATTGATGTTTTTAATGATTTTAGTATTTAATTATTAATTTTAAATAAAATTATTAGAAGCTTGTATTTAATTTAATTATTTTAATTTAATGATTGGTATCAGAGTGGCGCAACAGAAGCATGGTGGGCCCATAACCCACAGGTCCTAGGATCAAAACTTGGCTCTGATACTAATCTGTAATGCCTCGCCATGTAACCTTAAGGAATGTTGCAATCACTGCGAAAGTGCAATAATTTTTTTTTTAATGTAATATTAACATGTGATATGAACAACACTAGCACATACAATCTCTAAGACACACGACAACGCACTACATGCAAATCCCATAAATAACAAAACTAAACATAGCATGTGATTAACTTTCATAAATTTAAGAACATACATTCAATAACATTAATTTACATCACATAAGGTATAATATATAATAATGATTTATTCTTACAATGCATTTAATTTAATAGTTACAATACTCATTTCCAAATGAGGTAGATCATACAAAAGTATAACATTTACAAGTTACAAGAATTCTCCTCGATTAGAATTAAGAAGTGATACATAAATAAGGTTTCCACTAATATGAATGGGAGATAAGAGAAAATACAAATCCACTCAAGAAGTACTCGTCATCACGAACAAGAATAGGGACCCAATGGTGTAAGGTGCACATTCCACCCAACCAAGTAGTACCCATAGGCCCACACCCCATGCTAAGAGATAGTAAAAAGGTTCTCTAGACATAACCTACAAACTCTAGACACAGACAACTCAAAATAAAACTAAACAAGTATAATACTCAACATAATGGTCACATTGCTTCAAGAACTGAAGGATCAAGTATTTTAAATTTACAAAGAATACTGTTATTATCGGTGGAGTGTCATCACAAAGTTGCATGGGTTACTCAGGTGAATTTTCCTAGGTTCTGACCCCCCATCTTGGGTTACCTTGGTGACCTCTTACAAAACTCGGCCCCACATGCAATCTAACGTAAAATCGATTATCTTTCATAGAGACAAAATAATGATCTTTCCATTCTAGGCCTTCTCGACTCATCCCCAAGTCTGAACTAGCCATTGAGTCTATCAGTGAGGCACACTTTATCCAATTAAATGTTTTAGACTACCTAATACATTAATTTAGTTTTCATTGATTAGTCTAACTCTACATGAGTTACCTAGGCATCGCTTTGTGTGTCAGCCCCCATGAAGAGCCACTCCCATATTAACAACATGAGGAACTAATCCACTATGGGTAGACAAGGTGCACATATACTAACATCAAATACCAACTTTATACAATAGATGACACAACCCGTTCATAGAATCAAGTGTCCAAATTGAATAAAAACCTCGTGCACTACCTAAGTTAATTTAAATGCTGAACCATCACAAATAACAACCCCCTCACAAAAGAAATACATCTGTAAGACTTACAAACCCAGTTAACCCAATTTTGCCCAAACATGAGAGTAGGAGGAAACACAACTTAAAAATAATTCGGGCAATATAAAAATCTAACATTAGGATTTCTTAAATCCAATTAAAACAATAACACACTGCATGAAATTAATCAATTTATTTATAATTTCATTTGCAATAAAAAAGGGAAACTAAGACTAATTGTTTAACTTCAATTTACTTAATCACACATAATAATAATCAATTCTTTTTAATAAAATATTTCATATTAATATATTTAAATTGTGCATGTGCATACACCTATTTAAAAATACATTTAAATATATTTATATTTAAATATTCTAAAATTATATGCAATTTTTTCAATATATGTATATATATTAATTTACATTTTTCAAACAATATTAAACATAAAACAGTCTATTGCGACTTTAATAACTTTCAATTTTGGATCTGAGTTTCTCTGAAATTTTTATTAAAGGTGCACCATCAAGTATTTTAAAACTTATAAAAAAATCAACCATACCCAGTTCGTAAAATTTTAGTTATGATTAATTTAGTAACTCTCTCTCTCTGTTGTTTTTTTTTACAATTTTTTTTATAGGAAGTTATTCATAAAACTTTTTTTTAGAAAAAATTCACTAATTTACAAATGTTTTAATTTTCTCAAATCCACCAGAGGATTTCAATTTCCTCAAATATACTAACAAAGGTTTTCTATTTCCTTTGTTGTTTTCTTTTGTATTTTCTATTGTTTAACAATAATTTTCTATAAGACTCTCTGATGTCACTATAAAGTTTTCTACAGAAACACAAAATCTTCACGACAATTTTTACACACAGAGGCAATCAAAAATTTTTCTACAAAGAAGCTTTTATCAAATTTTTCTATAGAGAAGCTTTCATCAAATTTTTCTATAGAGAAGCTTTCACCAAATTTTCTTCTTCAGACAATCTTTCCATTTAACAAATTTAACAAAGCTTCTACTATATTAAATTTTTGTACAGATAATATTTTCAAATCAACAAAATAAATAAAATAAATAAATAAATAACAAAGGAACCTATTTTTTTGAAGCTTGAAGAATTGAAGGTTGGAGCAAAACTTTGCCTTCAAAGTTCAATTTCCAAAGCCCTTTATGAAATCTCTACTTCCAGAAAGATGCAAAATATTGAGCCAAAATTATTTTTGAGAACCTCTTCCAAATTTTCAACTAAAAAAATAATTTTCCAGTCAATTTTCTCTTTTTTCTCTTCCGTAAAGTGACTTCTTGCTTTTCACAATTATGGCAAATATTCCCTCTGAGAATAATTTCTCAATAAGAATTTTCAATAAATTTTACTCACACACATGGCTATTCTAAAATATCTTTTAACTAACTTTTAGATATTTTTCCTTTTTGATAATTACAAAGAATTTATGCTAAGATAATAATTTAAAATTCCACAATTTAATATTATCTTCTATATGTAATTTAAAATTCAATTTCACATAATAACATCTAAAATATATTTAATCTAATTAATCCAATTACCTTATAAAATAAATTTAATCATAAAGATTAATTTACTTTACAAAATAATTAAATTTAATTAATTAAATTAAATACAAGCTTCTAACAATTTTATTTAAAATTAATAATTAAATACTAAAATCATTAAAAACATCAATTTAACATTAATTTTCATAAAATAAACCTTGCATAAATAAATAACAATTGACAAGGCAAATGCAGATATGACAACCAAACATATCAGACATAGACTGATGACACACTGTGACTAGGTTTGTGGCTAGACTAGGAAAACCTCGTTACTATCTCCCAATCAACAATACCATTGGGAAAATGGACACACTCAGACCTGTGAATCCAGGTGGAGCCGATGTCCTGTACCTGTTCACTCAAACGTACAAATTAGAGTACACATTCATAATAACCGAGGCGCTAGGAAAGGAACTCTAGCAATTGTATCTCATTCTCGTATGTCCCCATATGTTCAATGGTACAATGCCGCCCTTTCCACCTATTCTCACAACATACTATTGCATCACTTAACTACCCAATAAATCTATGCATCATAATAATAACAAAACAATGTGCATCATACCCACAAAAGTACCATCTGAAGCTCTTGTTCTATCTTCCTCTTCAGATTCTTTGGCTAGACTACCTACACATCCCAAGTGAGACGAAGGGGCACTACATTTTTATGTTGATATTTATAAAAGTTTCTTTCTTCTAGAAGTATCTTTGTATTCTTTTAAAAGACTTATTATGTGTATGTTTTAGAAGGCCTTTCATTGAGAAAATATTTCTTGTGAGATTTTTCCATGTGCACTCATATCAATTAGTATTAGGGTTGAAAGATCATGGCCTTAGATCTAGTCTTTATTAAAGTTTTGATAAACCTTTAGCAACTCCTTCCCTTTTCTGTATTCCATATATCTCAAATCCTTGAGGTTTTCATTTGACGTACCTTCTATATATTCATCGACAACCCAAGATCTAATCTCCTTGATGGTTTCTACCTTTAACCCTTATTTGATCTATATTATATTTTTCACTTGCATCACTTTATAAAAATTGATAGCTTATTTTTCGTTGACCAATTTAATGTATGCATATAATTGAGATTTTTAATTTAAACAATGATCAAAATTAGAGTTGTGGATCAAAAGTTACACTGCTAGAAGGTACTCTATTAAAAAACCGTTGATAAATTTTGTTTTTCTTTCTACTCACAATCTTATAATGGATTCTAAGTGAGATATATAGTAAAAAAATAATTCTAAAGAGTCAGTGAAGATGTGTACTCTCTCTATATTTTTTTAAGAAATAAAAAAATTCAAAATTTTACCATGCAAGATCTAGTCACAACTTTTCAAGTGACACTCTAATTCCTTATAACCAATATTCATTCCACTCAAACCCCTAAAATTTAGATTGAAATGAAGGGATTCCATTTTTAAATTTGATGGAATATTTGATAGTATAGAAATAGACTCTTGGATCCATAGACTTGAGGAATATTTTAGAATATGGCTTGATTTAACTAACCCCCAAAAGGTGTGAATAGACAAGGTTCATTTATTCAATTTAGCCTTGGTTTCATGGAAAAATCACCAAATAATGCATAAAACAAGAGGAGAGGAGATCACGTAGTGGTAAAATACACAAGAAAATCTCAAGGAAATATTTTATCCCCTTGGCTCTATACAAAAGATGTTAGGTCAATGGTTACAATTCAGGAAAGCTCAAGGTCAATTAGTGCAATAATATATTGATACCTCCAACAATATTCAAGTCAAGCTCAATATTTTATATGTAGAAGGGACACTTGTTAAATTTATTTTGGATTTGTCTCCTTTCCTTCACAACAATATGGCTATTTTTAAATCTATTAGATGCACAAGACAACTAAGAGGGGGGGTGAATCAATTGTATACTTTTAAAACATAAAAAATCCTCATTAACATTTAGGGGTGGGTGCAAAAAGTTGGGGGGCCAAAAAGTGGCCAACTTTTTTTTTTTTTTTTGAAAATCCATAATGTGCTTGTGATATAGCTTCGGTGTACTAAGCTTGAGGCTCGATCACACTGAGCCTATAAAACACTCACATTATAACATGAGTGCGTCATAACATGTTATAAGAAAAAAAAGCAAAGTGAATTCATTTTTTTACTATCACATTTCCTCCATTCGTGGTATGCAAACCCTTCCAAGGCGTGCTTGCATTATTAAGATCCTAAATTCCACCGTTTCTTCACCGAATCTTCGCTAATTCTTCGACAAAATGTCACAACATCGACAGGGAGCTCAAAGGAGTAAGATTTAATTTCCTTTTTATGAATTTGTTGTTAAATAGGTAGATTTAATATGTTTTTGATGTTAATTTCTTTAATTTTCAGGAGTTGATAATCCACCTCATTCTCCTCCTCAAAATCATTGTCCTCCTTATGACCAAATACCTGATAACAACCACCCCAAAAAACTCCTCCAACAATTCCTCAACATCCTCTTGGAACTCAACAAAATTTAATGGGAGAAATTGAAAAAAAAATTGAGGAGTTAATTGTGAGGTTGAACGATCCTGTAAGTTCAACCTTGCAAAGAACCCTGCTTGCAAATTCACTTCAAGGTATGTTAACACATGTAGATGCAATTAGCAAGAAATTAAGTGTTTGGGTGGATAAGAGATGAGAGTACACATATTTTTATGTAGATAAACTATCCTACACACAAGTCAAAAATGAAAAAATCAACCTCTTCACCCTACAAGCAAGAGGTTTCCTCTCCATTGGTGCAACCACCAAGGGATAAAGGACCATTTTTGGCAGAGATGGTGGATGGTTTTTTGACCATCCTCCATGCAACAATAATGAGGTCCCGCAATATTTCTTGAGGAAAATCTACTATGAGTTTGTTCTCAACAAAAACCCTGGAACTATTTTGATATGCGAGACTTCTAGGGTAGAGGTGGTGGGTTGACATAGGATAGACTAGGGGCACGTCTTGATCCTTAGTGGCCAACAAGATGAGCACTCGCCAAACCAACTTATGAGCATTTGGCTATCCCTTCCATTGTGAAGGAGAGTGCTAAGGTTGAGACTCTATAGTCTATTAGTTATATGAACTAGAGTATTATACAACATGCGAGTCATGCAGTACAACGTGAGCTGGGGGACACTTTGAGGGGTAAGGTTCCACCTCATATTTATCAGGCTTGCGGGTCCACTTGTGGTTATGACCCTGCAGATAGTTAGGAGGCAAGTGCATAAACTACTTCTGTAGCTGACCAGTTGGCGATGATAGATGCCATCATGAATGAGGCTTTCTGCCTTGATACTTAGGTAAATGTTAGCAAGTTCATTGAATTTAATTTATTAAATTAAATTTTTGAAATACAAGATTAACTAATTTATTTTAATAATTGTAATGAAATTTTAGGGTCATAGTGTTCATATTGTTTTCACCAGCCCTCCACCTTCGTATTACTCCACAACATCTAGTACTGCTAAGGTATGTAAATAGTAAACAATTATAAATATTACATGTGAATAGCATTGTTATATGAGTGGTATTCTAATATTTGATTTTGGATGTTGAATAGGTTAATATTGAAGATTTCATGACAACACCTCCTAGTGGCGGTGGAGTTCAAACCTTCACTTAGGTAATAGAATAAAGAGTTTAACTAATGAATTGTACTTAAATAGATTTGTGTAGTTTATATTCATATCGTTGATTACATTACATTCCATATATTTCAAACTCAAAGCATAACTTCACATTGCATAACTAATAACTAGATGTTGATAGATGGAAAAATTTCAATTACAATATAGTTTTTTAGAAAGTCAACATAAGCAGTGATGTAATTACTTCACATATCATAACTAATAACTAGGAGCAACTGCCAATTGCATTTGCTTGTCATGGAATTCCATGAGACCACTTTTTTATTGAGGTATTTTTTCAAACAGTTCATTGCCTTGTCTATGCTATGGATTCTTGGAAAAAATCTATCAAAGCATAATAGTAGGCAATAACATCGACAAGGAAATGAGCTATTTGAAAAAATGCCTCAAAGAAATGTGGTCTCATGGTGATTTCCATCACCATGAGACCACATTTCTTTGAGGAATTTTTTCAAACAACTCACCACCTTGTCTATGCTACCACATTTTCATCACCATGAGACCACATTTACTTGAGGCATTTTTTCAAATAGCTCATCACCTTGTTTATGCTACCACATTTTCCATACATGTCTACCAAAGCATTTTATTAAATAGTTCACTTCCTTGCTGCTATGGCTAAAATCCCAAAATAGGTGCTTTCCAAAAAACTATGGATGCTTGGAAAAAATCTATCAAAGCATAATAGTAAGCAATAGCATAGGCAAGGCAGTGAGTTTAAAAAATTTCCTCAAAGAAATGTGGTCTCATGGTGATGGAATGACATTCCATAATCATGAGACCACATTTATTTGAGGCATTTTTTTAAATAGCTCACTGCCTTAAGAATATATAATCCTCTTTAATCAAATAAAATCATTTTAAGGTCTTGGATTTGATCCCCAAATCTAATCCCATCCTCCATCTTCATCCTTATATCCTATTATTCCAATCCCCAAGTTCATTTCTAATCCATCATCCTAATTTCCATCCTCATCCAAAATCAATACCAATCTTTCTTCCAATCAATCCTCCACCATGTCTAACCATCTAATATATCCTCCATCCAACCTAATCTATTCTAATCCAACTTCATCCATTCCAACCAACCCCAACCATATCGATGATGACGAGGATAACATTTTTGACCAACCCAAATATAATCCCAATGATGACAATGAGAGCATTGTGGATCACCTTGAATCCATTTTCAATAGACGAAATGCTCCAATTTTCCACCAATCCCCCATCCAAAGCTCCCCTCAAGTCTCTTCCTTTTCATCCCCATCCACCACCACTAATTTTATCCTTACCTACTACTTCCATAATTATAAGGATGCCATGCTTAGATATCTCCTTGGCATTAGTGCTAAGCTTCCATCATCCCTACCTTCATCCACTCCGAATTTGTCTCCTCTTGCTTATCCTTATCCTTCCTTTGACAATGAAAACCAAGACTTTAGCATAAATTCCCCTCCAAATCCTTTTCAAGGTCCTCATCCTCATCCTAATCCTCAATTTACCAATCCATGGAAGCTTCCACCTCTTATTTTGCTTGTTCATATCCCACATCCTTAAAATCCACATCACCCCACTATTACCAAGCAAAGTCATCCCATGTGTCATAATAACTTCCTCCAAGGACTATTTGAAAAGGTTGTTGTTTCCCCAGGCAAAAACAAAGTGGTGCAATCTTCCCATATCATGCATCCACCTTCAACACCCCCACATCAAGATAAACCCTAATACCCTAAATCTTAAATGAATCCCCTATCAATCCATCTATCCAAGTTGAAGAGTCTATAAAACATTC
Organism: Sequoia sempervirens; assembly: GCA_007258455.2. Taxonomy (NCBI): domain Eukaryota; kingdom Viridiplantae; phylum Streptophyta; class Pinopsida; order Cupressales; family Cupressaceae; genus Sequoia; species Sequoia sempervirens. The sequence goes on along the minus strand of VDFB02204929.1, from coordinate 73,960 downwards.
CTCCCTCATCACACCATCCATATCAAATGATCTATGTATGTATCCTAGTCCAAAGCATGCTAACATAGATTCGCATCCATATAAAGATCAAGGAAACCATTCTCCTCCATCATATGATCCCCTTCCATCTCATGATCCCATTTCCAATCAAGAACAACATATCCTTTCCATATCATCTAATGATATCTTTCCATCTCAAGATCAAGACATCCCTTCATCCCCTTCTCACAATATCCTCTCCCCCACTTCATCTAATGAAATCCTTCCATGTACAGATAAAATTACCTCTTCCACTCCATTGTATGATCCCTCTTGAAATGTGGTCTCAAATTACACCTTCCACCCCATCTAATTATCCTCTTCCCCTCATGATCAAAACACCCCTCCATGTCATAGTTCCAAGGCCACACTATACCATCCACCCCATCCCAACATAATAACATAGAGAAGAAATGAACTATTTGAAAAAATTCCTCAAAGAAATGCGGTCTCATGGTGATGGAATGCCATGATTTTTTTTTCATGGCATTCCATCACCATGAGACTGCATTTCTTTGAGGAATTTTTTTGAATAGTTCATTTCCTTATCTATGCTACCACATTTTTCATACATGTCTACCAAATAATTTTATCAAACAGTTCACTACCTTGCTGCTATGAATAAAATCTTAAAATAAGTTCTTTCAAACAAGCTATGGACAGGGAAAATAGTAAGCATAATAGCAAGAAATATATAGTTCAATAAGTACTCAAAATTTTGTCGAATATCTCATACATTATAAGCCATGACTTGCATCACTATTATAGTTTTCGTGATTGAATAATTTGTTGTTTTATTTTCAGACGATGGAAGCAGAAACACCTCCCGATGTTGATAGGGAAATGAAGCATGGTGTATCTTTCACAATAGACAGCTTGATGGCTCTCACGGGGGTATGAGGCAAATTAGTAAATTTCAAATTACATTCGTTGTTATAGCTTTTTATTATTGAAAAGTAAAATGATTATTGATTTGTAGTTTAATTTCTATTTGGATGGTTTCTATAGGACTTTGGCACACCAGAGCATGAGCATGTAAATCTTTTGCTTGAGGAGAGAGATCATTTGGTGGAGGTAAGAGATTATTTTGTTAAATTTATCATTTTTTATAATGTATTTTCTATATATTAATGTCTTTACTTGTTATTGTAACAACTGAAGCTTGATCATGAACTAAATAGGAGCATCCATTGAATTCAAAGTAAACGAGTGTCATATGCATCACCATCCACCTGATCAACAAAGGCCACCCGTTTGTTTCCTTCACCTAGAGGGAAATTACTTTTGATTGGGGTCCTTTGTTGTATGCCTATATGGCATTTTTGGACATATTTTGTAGTGCATATACTTGACATTGTATGCTTATATGGTATTCTTGTAAGCCTATATGAATATTTTGTATATATTTTATACCTATATTGACATATATTGATATATGCCTACATGGCTATTTGGTTAATACAAATCTCTTTTATTGATGGTGTCCATATTTACATTATAAATCTATGCTTCAATAGATATTTGCAGATGGTTTACTTCAAATATTTAAAATCCAAGTGTTTTCCATGCACCCTTCTTTTCTATAATTGTAAATATATAATAAAGTTTGAACATTATTCTCCTATAAGATTATTGAACATTAAATCAATCATATGAATATAGTAATGCTTCATGCTTCATGTGCTTCACGAAGGAAATTCATGTGTATGCTTGATGCTTGATGCTACCATGCTTCATATGTATGCTTCATGCTTTATATCATTGAGGAAGACATCTACCATTCCATGCGTATGATTCATGCTTCATGTATTACACAAATAAAAAAAACATCATAAAATTATTGACAAAAGAAAATGGAAAGTAACAACTAAGTCTCACAAAGAAAAACTCAAGGCATGCAAGTCTTATTAAAGATCATAATGGAATTGATTTATTGGAGATTAAGAGACCATGAATCAACCTTCCCAACAAAAAACTTCATAGATGTTCATCCTATTTCTAAACATGAATCCAAACCCAATAATTAGGAGAATGAAACTTTAAAATTTAAAATTGCATGCTTACAATAGTCAATAAACAACTTTAAGAGACATGCATGACAAAAATAGAACCAACTGAAAGTTCAAGAATTTCCTTTTCCCCAAGCATATCTGAAAATTTGCAAATAAATTAATTTAGGTTCTCATGAATAGTGATGATATGAATTTGGTTGTGACTTTTAAAAAGCAAAATATTGTGACCCTTCGAATAGGAAAGACTACAAACCTTTTATAATTAACGATGGTGACCATGCATAGAGTAGATGTGCCCACCTAGACATGTTGGCGCTAACTGTTTGGCCCCACGAAGAACAAAACAAAAAGTAGCCTACCTTGCAACTTTACACATGTAATTGACCCATTTTCCATCAACTGAAATATATTCACCATGGGAAAACGACTTGGAGCTATCAAAAAATGAGAGGTTGTTGTAGAGGGGTTCTACGTGATCCCGTAGCTTCAAACAAAATGTTTCCAAGTGCCATAGTTTCTGAGTAATTGCTCGTCGAAGTTTGCTACCCTTTTGCACTCTGGTCTCTTGAGAGACTTCATCGGTAGAATGTAGCTTAGACTGTTTCAATGTGTTTGGTTGTGAAAGAGGACATTTCATAGTATAAACCCACCCATAGAGATGTGTTGGAATAGTTGATTCAGTTGTATGAACAAAATAAAAGTTACACCACTTTCAAACTTTACACTACATGCAACTGACCTATTTTCCATCAACTGAAATATGTTCACCACGGGAAAATGACTTGGAGATATCAAAAACCAAGAGAGGTTATTATGGAGGGGCCCTATGTGATCCTGTAGCCTCAGAAAAAATGTTTCCAAGTGTCACGGTTTCTGAGTAATCACTCATTGAAGTTTTTTTCCCTTTTGCACTTTGGTCTCTTAAGAAACTTCATTGGTAGAATGTGGCTCAGACTATTTCACCGTGTTTGGGTGCAAAAGAGGACCTTCAATAGAATAAAACCACCCATATAGATGTGTTGGAAAAGTTGGTTCAGTTGTATGATGACTAGAATGAAAGTTACACCACTTTCCAACTTCACACTACATGCAACTGACCTGTTTTCCATCAATTGAAATCTGTTCACCATAGGAAAACAACTTGGAGATATAAAAAACTAAGAGATGTTATTGTATATGGGCCCTACATGATCCTATAAACTTAGATGAAATGTTTTTGAGTGCCATGATTTTCGAGTAATCGCTTGTCAAAGTTTGCTGCCCTTTTGCACTTTGGTCTCTTAAGAGACTTTGCCGGTAGAATGTGGCTCGGGCTGTTTCAGAGTGTTTGGGTGCGAAAGAGGAAATTTACTAGCATAAACCCACCCATGCAAATGTGTTCAAATAGTCAGTTCGATTGTATGAAGAACAAAACAAAATTTACACTACTTTCCAACTTTACACATGTAATTGACTCATTTTCCATCAATTAAAATTTGTTCACCACAGGAAAATGAATTGAAGATATAAAAAAATGAGAGAGGTTATTGTAGAGGGCCCCTAAATGATCTTGTAGCCTCAAACATAATGTTTCCAAGTGCCTCAATTTTTGAGTAATTTCTCGTCAAAGTTTGCTTCCCTTTTGTATTTTGGTCTATTAAGAGGCTTTATTGATAGAATGTAGCTCAGACTGTTTCAACGTGTTTGAGTGTGAAAGAGGACCTTTCATAGCATAAAAACACCCATAAAAATGTGTTGGAATAGTCGGTTTGGTCATATGATGAACAAAAAAAAAGTTACACCATTTTCCAACTTTACACTACATGTAACTGACTCATTTTCCATCAACTAAAATTTGTTCACAAGAAAATGACTTGGGGCTATCAAAAACCAAGAGAGGTTATTGTAGAGGGGCCCTACATGATCCCGTAGCTTTAGATGAAATGTATCCAAGTTCCACGATTTCTGAGTAATTACTTGTCGAAGTTTTTCACCCTTTTGCACTTTGGTCTCTTAAGAGACTTCATTAGTAGAATGTAACTCAGATTGTTTTGGCATGTTTGGATGTGAAAGATGGCCTTGAATAGCATAAAATAATCCATACAAATGTGTTGGAACAGTTGGTTCAATCATATGATGACCAAAATGAAAGTTACACCACTTTCCAACTTTACACTACATGCAACTAACCCGTTTTCCATCAACTGAAATCTGTTCACCATGAGCAAACGAATTGGAGCTATCAAAAACTAAGATAGGTTATTGTAGAGGGGCCCTACATGATCCCGTATCCTTAAATTAAATGTATCCAAGTGCCATGATTTTTGAGTAATTGCTCGTTGAAGTTTGCTGCCCTTTTGCACTTTGGTCTCTTAAGAGACTTCGCTGGTAGAATGTAGCTCAAATTGTTTCGGTGTGTTTGAGTGTGAAAGAGGAAATTTCATAGTATAAAACCACCCATACAAATGTGTTGGAACAATCGGTTCAGTCATATGATCAACAAAATGAAAGTTACACCACTTTCCAACTTTACACTACATGCAACTGACCCATTTTCCATTAACTGAAATCTGTTCACCACAGGAAAATGACTTGGATCTATCAAAAAATGAAAGAGGTTATTGTAGAGGGGTCCTACATGATCCCATAGTGTAGTACCCCTCCATTCTCACCTGGGATTTGCAGGTAGTTTGGCTAAGGAATCAAAAGAAGAAGATGGGACAAGAGCTTCTAATGGTATTTTTGTGAGTATGATATTATATTATGATTGCATTTATTTGGTGATACTTTTATATAGATGCAGTATTAGGTGGTGATGCAGTGAATTAGTAATTGTTCATGATGATATGAGGTGATTTGTATATCTTAGTGATGTTGTTTTATATTCAATGTTGTAGTTGCTAATGTGGTTATGGTGAGGGGATGGCGTAGCATCACTCGTTTGCGAGTGCCCTACTACGCTGTGATTCCTTCTCACGAGGTGCTTGTATTTAAATAGATATATTGTGCACAACATTGTTTGTATGCAGGGATTGTAGGTACATAGTCTCGATTCCACCTGCTTCAGTAGGACAGGGCGAGCACCTATAACCCAACGGTATAATGTTGAAACAGAGGTGGCAATGAAGTCATCCCGTCCCATGATGTCAGATCGTCTTGTTTAAATGGTTTTGTGCGTTCTTGTAATTGTCGTTCTTTGTGGTCGTTGTTTGTGTTTTGTCGTACATTATTTATGTTGGTATTTTATAAGTTGTGATTGAATTAATTAAATAAGGGTAATATTGTTTATTAAAATGTTAGATTAAATTGTATTTAAATATTTAAATATTTAAATGTTTTAATTATTTTTAAAAAGTCATGTATTTTATTAAATGTTAATTAAATACTAAATTGTGTTTATTATTTTAATTAATTATCTTGTTGAGGATAATTATTAGAATAAATTATTTAAATTAATTAGATAATGTGCTTTGCAAGTAAAGTTGTAAAAAAATGGAAATTAAAACAAAAAGTATTGAAAATAGAAAAATAAATAAATAAAAGAATGAAAAACTTGTGAGAATGAATGGGAACTCAGATCTGACTGAAAAGCTTGCTTTTAAAAATATAATTTCTTTTATTTATGATTTTTGAGAGCTTTTGAAAGAAATTGGTAATATCTTTTATTTTTAATTGAAAATTTTGAGGGTTTTGACACAGAGGATTATTGAGACAGAAGTTGCACAAGTTAATGGTTATGTATTTTTGAATCTTTTGAAGTTTGGGGAAAAAAAGATAATTTCATTTTTTTTGTTTACTATATTTTGAGGAGAGTTTTAGAAAGGGATTGTCAATCTTTTTGCTGGTGTTATTCTGGAGAGTCTTCTGAACAAATAATCGGATTCGAGTTCGAGCACGGAATTCTGTAGAGGATATTTCAAAGCCAGAACGAGAAACTCGTCCTAGAGGCCATCGAGAACAAGCAAACATCATCAGATTCTCAAATAAGTGCAGGACTCCAAGTTCCCTTCTCCACCTTTGATTTCTCTGAATCTGCAAAAGAAACATCTGGCCGAGATTTAGTTAAATATAATATTCTGTGAAAGAGAATGAAAATCTTGGAAATTAGATTTTAAGGAATAGTAAATCGTATGGAGAAAATCCAGTTGATTTGAAAACATTTATGTTTTTCCCATCTGGTTGTTTAAATTTATCATGTTTTTTTTTTTAAAAATTATCCAACTTGATTGTGTTCGAATTAGAGAAAAATAAATAAATATGATTTCCTTTGAAGCAATAGATTTGAAGTTTTATAAATAAGTATAAATATTATTTATATATATATATATGATTGTGTAGTCTTCCTGTAAACCCTTCTGTTGGTGAATTCTAGAAAAAGAAAAAATATATAAATTGTAGTGCTTATATATATATATATTGAATATACTTTACTGAATTTTGAATTTTGTATTTTATTTAAATTTCTTTTGAGATCGTCGGCATCCATACCTATGAGAAAGGACAAATTTTTAATTGTTATAAAAAAAAAATTTATAAAAAAATTTTTATTAATTTTTTTTTTAAGGAATTAAAATTTTAATGGGGAGGGAGAAGGGACGGCAGTGCCGTACCCTTCCCCCCTACCCATAGGGGCTGCGGACTGCACAGTAGGCCGTGGGGATTGCTGCGCAGTCCCCATACGACAACCACTTTTTTTTTTAGTTTGTTTTTAATTTAATTTAATTTAATTTTTTATATATATGTAGTTTAATATATATATATATTTATGTTTCATTATATATATAATTCAGAAATTTTGAATATAAATTAATAAAATATTTTGTAATTATATGTTTTTAATTTTAGGAAATAAATAATGAGATTTTTATGTATATATATTTAATGTAATTTGTTCAAAATATCAGTGTAATTTAAATATATATGTATAAATACATTTGTATATATATATATATATACTATGATATATACATAGATGTGTATATATATATATATATTTATATGTATAAAAGATATATTGAAATCTTTCTTATGATTGTAAAAAAATTAGGGATTTAAATGGTGTTGATTAGATAAAAATAGAGAAGCACAATATAGGTTGTCTGGTTTGTAAAATGGAATTCATAGTTTTGTTAATTATTAAAAAGGAGAAATCATTTATCATTTGTATTTTATTTCATAGAATTCTTTGTAGGAGTAGAGATTTTGTGATAGGATAAAATGTGTTGCTAGTTATGTTATTTTGAACTTGAAACCCTTTGGAGTGGTTTATTTTTCCATTTTAATCATTGTTGGCTTTCCTTTCGATACAGAAACCCCGTTGTAAATTGTGGGTTCAATTTTAGTTATTATTAAACTTGGTCTTCTCCAGAGGCATGATTTATTTTCTTGGATGTTTATTCTTGTATTTTGTGATTAGAATATTACATGATTTTGGGCGTTAATTATTTGGAAGGGTTGTACGAGGTTGTAGTCGTTGTGATTACCAGTTATCGCGAGATGGTTTTGCCTCGCATGTTTTGTTTTGAGTTACATGTTTTATTCGTTATAATACAACCCTTGCCTGGTTTTGATCTATGTTAAGGGTCTTAGGGAGAGTGGCTCTTCGTGGGGGCCGGTGCCTCAGTTGGAGGAAGGGCCAGGAGATCCCATGAGAGCTATGCGATGACACTCTCCACTAGACACCTGTTTGCCTTGCTTCTTGTTACCTCTGGAATTGTGTACTAAATTGTTGTTTCAGATTTATATTGAATAATTTTCTAATTATTGTTTCAGATTTATTTGGGAATTATATTTTAAATGTTGTATCAGTTCTTCTGGAAATGTGTTTTGGAAGTTGTATGCTTAATGTGTTTCAGATTCTTTTGAGAATGATTTATGAATGTTCTTTGGACTTGTTTAATTGTCATTGCTTTGATTAATTGTGGCGAGTTTCTTATCTTTATCTTATTGACTCGTGAATGTTGTGGTCTATGTTATTGTAACCTTGAGTTGTAATTGTATTTGTACTATGTTGTTCATGGAGTCGGTTTGACAATCATGGTCGAGTTAACTTCCTTTTCACCTCTGAGCACGGGGGGTGAGTTATTCATAATTCACATGGTTGGGTGGAACGTGCTCCTCACCCGTTGGGTTCCCCATCCAGCAGTCTATCTTCTTAGCATTTCTGTAGTTGGTGTTGCACTAGTGTTCCTTTGTAATTCAGATTTCATTGTATTTATATTATCCCACATGTTTGAGAAATTTGATGTTATTATTAATCAAGAGTTTGCAATGTAATATTAAAATGATGTAATAGTTAGGATCAATTGTAACTTGTTAAAAGAGATTCATTATGATTGTATTATGTGATGTATTAATATTCTCGCTCTTGGTTATTGGATGTATTCTTATTCATGGTTTATAATATTAATAGTTATGTTGTTATCTTTTACTTTCGTTGTTAATTGTTTGTGAAGTAACCTCGCGTGCCTCAGAGAGCTAAGCGTAATAGTGTAATGTAATGTGTTATGTGATTATGGTTAATGTTTCTTGCATGTTTAATTGTATTGTTTAAAAAATAAATTATTTGCTATGTGTGTGTTCTCTAGGGTTTGCACGATGGGCGTTACAACTTGGTATCAAAGCACTAGGTTCAAATATTGGGCACTCTGGTTTCATATGAGCCCATTATGTTGTCCTAGTGAATTTGTTAAGTGAAGTTCTTAAGTGATCACGATGATCATGTTGGATTGGGAAAGGATGTAAAGTTTTGAACCACGTAGTGTTGGAAAGTAACTGTACTTGTGGAATTATGTATGTAATTGTACTTCCCTTGTAAATGTGAGAAACTAGTAACTGTGCATCGGTTGAGTGTTGTGAATACCCCGTACTTGCTTTGTGGGCCCATAGCCCACAGGTCTTAGGCTGGAGATACGGTGTACCCATCCATTTTGAATATGTTGTATTTGGTGTGGGATTAACCATACCATTATGTGTGTTTGTATGTTTGTTATCTGATTGAGGGCCAACCCATGTGTGGTTGAAAATCTATACATATAAGAGTAGCCAAAATCTAGTTTCATGGATTATTTTCTTTTGGTTCTCTAGTCCCTCAATCTGTGAAGGGGTAGTAGCAGCCACAAAGTTGCTTGGGCGGAGTGAGTAGCGTATGCATATTGTGACGTAGAGTAGTCTTAGCTCAACCGATCCCGAGGAAACGTACTCACTACTTCCCCTTATGATGGATCAGGGTACTTGATCCATATGTGCTAGCCTAAACCCCACAGTTTTGAGTATAGCAGCATTGGATTGTTAGTTTATGCCTGGCCGTCCATAGGGACGTTGATCTGGCATTAGCGAGTCAACCTCGTCTGTATGAGAGGTGAAGCTCGAGTAGCCCCATATTGATATGCTCATAGATGTATTGCATACACCGTATCTGCACATATCTGCAATGGATACGATGCCACACCCCACTGATGTTCCAACACAGTGCTGGTGATGATGACGTGTTGCTGATGGTAGCGAGCTGGGCTTGAGGACACGATGCCACGTGCATAGACACGTGAAGGCGCACTATGAGATTGTGTTATGATAGCCTACTGGTGTGATGAGTGTAATGGGGCCTCACACACTTGTAGAGGGATACTCATGTTTGCTTTCGACAGTGTTTAGGTCGGTTAGCATATGGGTATGTCCTTGCCATGTATACCTCTGGTGACAGTGAGTACTTGCGTGTGCCTTCTCCACGAGGTATCGCTATGCGGGGTGTGTTTGCGCGTGCCTACTTCCGCAGAGCCACATACACACTGCCATGCGGCATATGTCAGTGTGTGCCTTCTTCGGCTGGCGTATGACCATGTCGCATGATGACGCAAGGCAGAGTGTAGCCGAGGAGCACACTCTGGGTCATGTGGATGGAATGCTCACTCTGCACCACATGAGGGCTATTGTTATAGCCAGACGATGTTCCCTCCTTCCTCGTTTGGTGGCTAGTATCTATTCACACAGTGTTGTATTGTACAATTTTGAAGATTAAGGACTTCCTTTATGATTGTTGATGATTTTCAATTGACCTTGAAGGCTGAAATTTTGTTTATGTTTAATTGTAATGGTTTAGCCACACTTTGTGACTTATTCTCTCGTAGCCCTCGTGGTTACATTTGATTTAGTGTTGACATTGCGTGCATTTCTTGCTTTACTGTTGAAATTGAATCTTATTTGATGTTTGTTTTATGAATTTGGTGGCTAAACTAGTTTATCCTTGTTATTTTCGAGGTCGGCCATGTGTCGTATTGTGATTCCTCTCCAAGGGCGTATGAGGCGGACTTGGTGAGTGTATACGAGGAAGTAGACGCAGGGAACCTTGAGGATGGGGGTATGTGAGGCTATTTTATAGCTAGGACCCACTACCCACCTATGTGTGATGACTATCTCTCGGAGGCTAACCACCTTGTACAACAAGAGATGGGTCATAGTGGTCTTGTTTGGATGGTCTCGCCATGTGAGTGTGGCCTAACACCATCAAGTCACTGAGTGTGAGGTATGGTTTATGTGAAATGAATTTTGGCTCTTGGCTCAAGGATTTTGTTCATGGTTTAGTATGCTGCTTTCTGGTGTCCAGATGGACCCTTGTGTAGCCTTGTTATGTGGTTCCCAGTGATGTGACTGTGTATGTATGTGTTAGAAGAATATTTCTTATATTTTGTGCCTATTGATGTAAAAGAGGGATAACCATGCTGTCTTAAATGTGGGTATATTGTGACTCTGTGGTATAAAATAGATTGGATATTATTGAGAATCATAAATTGTGACTTAAAATATGTTATTGAAACATGATATGGTGTGTATTTTTGTTAATTTCAAGCAATCATTTGATGTGTTTTCCTTCTATGATATTTTGAAGATGTTTGTTGTGTAAATGGAAAATTGAGTTAATAGGAGTACTTGCTTTGTTATTAGTGCTGAAACCAAGTATGTTATTGTAAGAGATGTAAGGATTTATAAATAAAAGTAGTTAAGAAGATATTATTTTCAAATGTGAAGCCGGATAGTGATTCTAATTGTAATGATTCAGAAAGAGGGTGTACATCAATTATAGATTAGAGAAATTTTGGTACTAATGTGGTTATGTTTCTATTTTGAGCCATGTGACTTCCAGGAGTAAGTCGAGTTTTTAGGGGGGGAGGATGTAGTACCCCTCCATTCTCACCTGGGATGTGCAGGTAGTCTGGCTAAGGAATCAGAAGAAGAAGATGGGACAAGAGCTTCTAATGGTATTTTTGTGAGTATGATATTATATTATGATTGCATTTAATTGGTGATGATTTTATATAGATGCAGTATTAGGTGGTGATGCAGTGAATTAGTAATTGTTCATGATGATATGAGGTGATTTGTATATCTTAGTGATGTTTTATATTCAATGTTGTAGTTGCTAATGTGGTTATGGTGAGGGGATGGCGTAGCATCACTCGTTCGCGAGTGCCCTGCTACGCTGCGATTCCTTCTCATGAGGTGCTTGTATTTAAATAGATATATTGTGCACAACATTGTTTGTATGCAGGGATTGCAGGTACATAGTCTCGATTCCACCTGCTTCGGTAGGACAGGGTGAGCACCTATAACCCAACGGTATAATGTTGAAACAGAGGTGGCAATGAAGTCATCCTGTCCCATGATGTCGGATCGTCTTGTTTAAATGGTTTTGTGCGTTCTTGTAATTGTCATTCTTTGTGGTCGTCGTTTGTGTTTTGTCGTACATTATTTATGTTGGTATTTTATAAGTTGTGATTGAATTAATTAAATAAGGGTAATATTGTTTATTAAAATGTTAGATTAAATTGTATTTAAATATTTAAATGTTTTAATTATTTTTTAAAAGTCATGTATTTTATTAAATGTTAATTAAATATTAAATTGTGTTTATTATTTTAATTAATTATCTTGTTGAGGATAATTGTTAGAATAAATTATTTAAATTAATTAGATAATGTGCTTTGCAAGTAAAGTTGTAAAAAACGGAAATTAAAACAAAAAGTATTGAAAATAGAAAAATAAATAAATAAAAGAATGAAAAAAGTTGTGAGAACGAATGAGAACTCAGATCTGACTGAAAAGCTTGCTTTTAAAAATATAATTTCTTTTATTTATGATTTTTGAGAGCTTTTGAAAGAAATTGGTAATATCTTTTATTTTTAATTGAAAATTTTGAGGGTTTTGACACAGAGGATTATTGAGACAAAAGTTGCACAAGTTAATGGTTATGTATTTTTGAATCTTCTGAAGTTTGGGGAAAAAAAGATAATTTCATTTTTTTTGTTTGCTATATTTTGAGGAGAGTTTTAGAAAGGGATTGTCAATCTTTTTGCTGGTGTTATTCTGGAGAGTCTTCTGAACAAATAATCGGATTCGAGTTCGAGCACAAAATTCTGTAGAGGAGATTTCAAAGCCGGAACGAGAAACTCGTCGTAGAGGCCATCGGGAACAAGCAAACATCATCAGATTCTCAAATAAGCGCAGGACTCCAGGTTCCCTTCTCCACCTTTGATTTCTATGAATCTGCAAAAGAAATAGGAAATTATGTCTTGAATGAATCTATGTTGCAAAAGAAACATCTGGCTGAGATTTAGTTAAATATAATATTCTATGAAAGAGAACAAAAATATTGGAAATTATATTTTAAGGAATAGTAAATCATATGGAGAAAATCCAGTTGATTTGAAAACATTTGTGTTTTTCCCATCTGGTTGTTTGAATTTATCATGGTTTTTTTAAAAAAAATTTATCCAACTTGATTGTGTTCGAATTAGAGAAAAATAAATAAATATGATTTCCTTTGAAGCAATAGATTTGAAGTTTTATAAATAAGTATAAATATTATATATATATATATACGATTGTGTATTCTGCCTGTAAACCCTTCTGTTGGTGAATTCTAGAAAAATAAAATATATATAAATTGTAGTGCTTATATATATATGTATATATATATATTATATTGAATATACTTTACTGAATTTTGAATTTTGTATATTATTTAAATTTCTTTTGAGATCATCGGCGTCCGTACCTGTGAGAAAGGATGAATTTTTAATTCTTATAAAAAAAAATTTATAAAAGAAATTTTATTAAATTTTTTTTTAAGGAATTAAAATTTTAATGGGGAGGGAGAAGGGACGACAGTGCCGTACCCTTCCCCCCTACCCATAGGGGCTGCGGACTGCACAACAATCCACACGGATTGCTGTGCAGTCCGCATACGGCAACCACTTTTTTTTAGTTTGTTTTTAATTTAATTTAATTTTTTATATATATGTAGTTTAATATATATATATATTTATGTTTCATCATATATATATAATTCAGAAATTTTGAATATAAATTAATAAAATATTTTGTAATTATATGTTTTTAATTTAGGAAATAAATAATGAGATTTTTATGTATATATATATTTAATGTAATTTGTTCAAAATATCAGTGTAATTTAAATATATATGTATAAATACATTTGTATATATATATATATACTATGATATATACACAGATGTGTATATATATTTATATGTATAAAAGATATATTGAAATCTTTCTTATGATTGTAAAAAAATTAGGGATTTAAATGGTGTTGATTAGATAAAAATATAGAAGCACAATATAGGTTGTCTGGTTTGTAAAATGGAATTCATAGTTTTGTTAATTATTAAAAAGGAGAAATCATTTATCATTTGTATTTTATTTCATATAATTCTTTGTGGGAGTAGAGATTTTGTGATAGGATAAAATGTGTTGCTAGTTATGTTATTTTGAACTTGAAACCCTTTGGAGTGGTTTATTTTTCCATTTTAATCATTGTTGGCTTTCCTTTCGATACAGAAACCCCGTTGTAAATTGTGGGTTCAATTTTAGTTATTATTAAACTTGGTCTTCTCCAGAGGCATGATTTATTTTCTTGGATGTTTATTCTTGTATTTTGTGATTAGAATATTACATGATTTTGGGCGTTAATTATTTGGAAGGGTTGTACGAGGTTGTAGTCGTTGTGATTACCAGTTATCGCGAGATGGTTTTGCCTCGCATGTTTTGTTTTGAGTTACATGTTTTATTCGTTATAATACAACCCTTGCCTGGTTTTGATCTATGTTAAGGGTCTTAGGGAGAGTGGCTCTTCGTGGGGGCCGGTGCCTCAGTTGGAGGAAGGGCCAGGAGATCCCATGAGAGCTATGCGATGACACTCTCCACTAGACACCTATTTTCCTTGTTTCTTGTTGCCTCTGGAATTGTGTACTGTATTGTTGTTTTAGATTTATATGGAATAATGTTCTAATTATTGTTTCAGATTTATTTGGGAATTGTATTTTGAATGTTGTATCAGTTCTTCTGGAAATGTGTTTTGGAAGTTGTATGCTTAATGTGTTTCAGATTCTTTTGAGAATGATTTATGAATGTTCTTTGGACTTGTTTAATTGTCATTGCTTTGATTAATTGTGGCGAGTTTCTTATCTTTATCTTATTGACTCGTGAATGTTGTGGTCTATGTTATTGTAACCTTGAGTTGTAATTGTATTTGTACTATGTTGTTCATGGAGTCGGTTTGACAATCATGGTCGAGTTAACTTCCTTGTCACCTCTGAGCACGGGGGGTGAGTTATTCATAATTCACATGGTTGGGTGGAACGTGCTCCTCACCCGTTGGGTTCCCCATCTAGCAGTCTATCTTCTTAGCATTTCTGCAGTTGGTGTTGCACTAGTGTTCCTTTGTAATTCATATTTCATTGTATTTATATTATCCCACACGTTTGAGAAATTTGATGTTATTATTAATCAAGAGCTTGTAATGTAATATTAAAATGATGATGTAATAGTTAGGATCAATTGTAACTTGTTAAAAGAGATTCATTATGATTGTATTATGTGATGTATTAATATTCTCGCTCTTGGTTATTGGATGTATTCTTATTCATGGTTTATAATATTAATAGTTATGTTGTTATCTTTTACTTTTGTTGTTAGTTGTTTGTGAAGTAACCTCGCGTGCCCCAGAGAGCTAAGCGTAATAGTGTAATGTACTGTGTTATGTGATTATGGTTAATGTTTCTTGCATGTTTAGTTGTATTGTTTAAAAAAAAGTTATTTGCTATGTGTGTGTTCTCTGGGGTTTGCACGACAGGCGTTACACATAGCCTATGAAAAAATGTATCCAAGTGCGACGGTTTTTGAGTAATCGCTCATCGGAGTTTTCTGCCCTTTTGCACTTTGGTCTCTTAAGAGACTTTGTTGGTAGAATGTATCTCAGACTATTTTAGCATGTTTGGGTGCAAAAGAGGACCTTTCCTAGTGTAAAAAAACCTATATAGACATGTTGGAATAGTCGGTTCGATTGTATGACGAACAAAATGAAATTTACACCACTTTCCAACTTTACACTACATACAACTGACACATTTTCCATCAACTAAAATTTGTTCACCACGAGCAAACAACTTGGAGCTATCAAAAACCAAGAGAGGTTATTTTAGAGGGTCCCTACATGATCTCGTATCGTTAGATGGAATGTTTCCAAGTTCCATAGTTTTCGAGTAATTACTTGTTAAAGTTTGTTTCCTTTTTGCACTTTGGTCTATTAAGAGACTTCGCCAGTAGAATGTGGCTCATAATATTTAGATGTGTTTGGCTGTGAAAGATTCCTAGCATAAACCCATCCATACAGACATGCTCAAATAGTCGGTTTGGTCACACAATGAATAGAGAAGAATCTACACACACACCTTCCTCAACTTCTCGAGAGCAAGAAGAAACTCTTCATTGAATACATTATGTATCACATTAAATTTGGTCTACTTATTTTTCAATTGTTTTTAGAGCAGACTAACCACCTTTTTGTTGATGATAAAATGTTCTTCTTGTCTTTTAATTCCTTTTCCAAGTGGTTAATTTTAGTCATTAGTTGTTTTGCTTCAATTTCAACACTTCCAACTGTTGCCTTTGCATCTACAACTATTGTATTCATCTTTGGAAGTGTCTTTCTGATTACATAATGTAAATGTTTCTTTTAATAAGTTCTTTACAAAACTTCTCTACCTTTATAGATAAGACTTTTAGGTGTCCACCACATCGATTCTCTTTTTTTTCACTTACATTTCATATTGCTTCTTCCTTATCATCTATTTCTAGTTCTATTTTCTCCACGAAAGTCTTAAGTTCAAGTATCTTTGACTTCATTTGTTCATTTTTCAATCTTCCCATAAAGATTGGAATGATTGCAAGATATGCACACAATGGAAAATGTATGGAAAATGTGGTAGAATAGACAAGGTAATGAGTTGTTTGAAAAAATGCCTCAAAGAAATGTGGTCTCATCTCATGGTGACAGACATCACCATGAGACCACATTTCTTTGAGGAATTTTTTCAAATAGCTCAATACCTTGTCTATGATTTTTCTTACTATTATGCTTTGGTAGATTTTTTCCATGCATCCATAGTTTGGTTGAAAGCACATATTTTAGGCTTTTAGCCATAGCAACATGGGGACCTTGGAATGGGGTATGACATCTATCAAAACATAAAAGGGGGGTTTTTCATGAGTGTTATGGTTACAATTGCCTTAGTAGACACATGTGAAATGTGGATGCACAAATAAGGCACATGAACTATTTGACAAAATGCCTCAATGAGATATGTCCTCATGGTCAATGTGGATGCATTAACAAGGTAGTGAGCTGTTTGAAAAAATGACTCAAAGAAATGAGTCTCATGGTGATATACTTCACCATGACACCCCATTTCTTTGAGAAATTTTTTCAAACAACTCACTACCTTGTCATTGCTACCTTGTGTGAAAACTAATAAAAGGACAATATGAGAACAATACAGTCAAAGTTAGAGTTTAGATTTATAATGTAAAACAATGCATTTACACATTACTAAATTTAGGACATTAATTAAAATGGTATAAAATGTAAGAGGAAAGGGCACACACATACATTTTTTAAGAGATCAATCAAATTGATTTTTAAAAGTATGTATTGCTAGTGGTTAATCATTGAGTAAAAATATTCATTCTCACAAAGGTATGCAAAAATCAATAGGATGAATGATATAATGAGGTGATGAATACAAAATCAATTATTGAAAATTAACTTCTTAATCAAGTGGACCAACTTCTATTGAGTCAAATAATGAACTCACAACCAATGAATTGACAGAAAATTCGCCTATCTATAAGTGGGGTTAGAAGGAATATTTTTTGAAATATTGAATAGAAGGTAGTGAGATGTTTGAAAAAATGCCTCAAAGAAATGGGGTCTCTACCTTGAGGTATTTTTTTCAAACAACTCACTACCTTGTCATTGCTACCGCATTGACAAGGCAGTGAGCTCACTATCTTGTCAATGCGGTAGCATAGAGAAGGTAGTGAGCTATTTGAAAAAATGCCTCAAAGTACATCACCAAGAGACCCCATTTATTTGAGGCATTTATTCAAACAACTCACTACCTTGTCTATGCTACCGCATTGAAAAGCTAGTGAGCTCACTACCTTGTCAATATGGTAGTAATGACAAGGTAGTGAGCTATTTGAAAAAATGCCTCAAAGAAATGGGGTATATTGGTGATGTACATGTGATTAAATCACCAAGAGACCCCATTTATTTGAGGTATATTTTTCAAACAGCTCCAACTCACTACCTTTTCTATGCTACTACATTGACAAGCTCACTACATTGTCAATGCGGTAGCAATGACAAGATCACTACATTGCCAATGTGGTAGCAATGACAAGGTAGTGAGTTCTGAACCCATTTCTTTGAGGCATTTTTTCAAACAATTCTAGCTCACTACCTTTTCTATGATACCGTATTGAAAAGATCACTACATTGTAAATGTGGTAGCATAGATAAGGTAGTGAGATGTTTGAAAAAATGCCTCAAAAATGGGGTGTCCTAGTGTACATCCCCAGAACATACACTAGGAAACCCCATTTCTTTGAGGAATTTTTTCAAAAAGCTCACTACCTTGTCTATGCTACTGTATTGGAAATGTAGTGAGCTTGTCAATGCTCACTACCTTGTCTATGCTACCGTATTGAACCAAAACATATAATCTACCCAATATTCATATGCAAAATTGGAACCAAAACATATGTAAACTTGAAATATAGAAACAAAAGGTTTAAATATCAAATAATCTTGATGTGCATACTTATAAATTTTAATACAAATTAATGTGCATACTTTCAAATTAATAAGAACCAATGTGCATGCTTACAAATTAATCCAACAAACCATCCGAGTATGCTCTAATCTTTATTGTGTCAAGTATTGCCTCATGTTCAGGCTCAAGCACCTTCCACAAGGTCTTGTTCAAAGGTCTACCCCCATATTTTATCAAACAAACATTGGATGCTGCGACAAGGTTCAAGTAATGAATAATCCTCTTATGCATGTCAAAGTCCTGAAACAACCAAAATTTAACACTCTTATGTGGGTAACTTCTAAGCCACATTCTAGTAACAACAAGTGAGCTTGTAGGGTATTCGATGTTTTCTCCATTTATAACTGGGGCCTCCAATTTCTTTTTTGCCTCAACACAACAACACAAGTAATAATTTGTTCCCTCTTGATTGTATTCATCTACAATAACTGCATAAACATTTCCTACATTGATATGTGCAACAAATTAGATGAAATTATTCAACATTACAAATACACTACAAAGTAAGATAACAATAGGAATTTCAATAACTATGTACGTAGATATATTACCTAGTTGAACTAGATCTTATATGTGGTCAAAGTCAACTGATGGTTCCATCTATGCTAGTTCTAGTGCCGTTAGGGGCCAATACGTGTCAAGTGGGCTAAGATAACTTAACCACCATTTTTCAACCCACTCCTTTGACTCACACCCATTCTAGGATCCCATTGTACTTGAATAATAAAAGCATTCCATCTTCCGCGTATGGATACTCCATAAACCTGCATTTGAGTTTCTGAAAGAGTGTAGCTCACTTGATCCTATCAATGTACAACAATCCTCATATGGTGCAATGTTAGTATCATCTATCAACCAAAAAAATCTATGAACTGAAGACTTACCTTCATTACTTGGACCCATTGAAGCATTACACCACTCGACGATAAATTTTGCATCTGTCAACTTTTCATTATCTTTATACTTTAACTCTTCTCGTGCTAATGCTCTTTTGATACATGCTCTTGCATCATCATGCTACCCCTTTCCATGCTTAGACTTACAAAAGTTCCACATATGTTGAACACCTATACTAACATGCATCCTAATCAACCAATAGATCATCCACATGTTCTTGAATTATGATGCATAGTTATCCAACCATATCATATGTTGATTGTATGCTATGCCCCTCCTAGCCAAATCATTGTAGAACAACTGAAAGCAACCTTTCATGAACTCTATAGAATGTGTGTGATCATCACTAATGTAAAAGTGGTAGTCCCTCAATACCTTCCTATTATCCTCTGTACTATCAGTTGCATGAATCAATGCTATGTGCACAAATATAGAAACCTATGTGGAGTTGTAATATTGTGATTGCACCTCATGCTGTGGCTGTAAGTTGTAGTTCTTTGCAGAGTCGATGACTGAAACAATGCTACCAAGTGGAAAGGTATCCTTGCATAATTTGAATTGCAAGTCCAACCATCAAGCTCTATGGGTATGCCTTGAATAATCATACACTATACTGCCACGAAATCTAGACATAAACTGATACACTAGAATCTTTTGGATAGCCAATTCACACCTTTTTGCTTCTTTACCATCTTTTGTATTGTAGGCCATTGTTTTATACTTTTCAAACTCTACTACTTTCTTTCCAACCGCATGTGTGCTTTCCATATGTTCACATATTGTCGTACGTTGCAACCCGCCACAATACTGACATGTGCCATCCAAGCATAATTTCTTGTAGAATATTTGACCTTCCTCTTTTTTACATAAAATTGTTGATATGAAGTTTCTTGAAGATGTTGGTGGGGCATGTATACCAAAGGCTTGTAAAACATTGTTAGTATGCAAATCTAAACATATAGAATGATAAACATAAAAATGGTTAGAAAATTCAATATGTAATCTACAACAAGTTGTGCGTGTGTGATTTATTTTGACATAAAAAGGTTTTAGTATTTCAAAATATCTTTGAATTTTTTTAATTTGAGGATAGTCCTCTAGAAATTTATGAAAAACATGTGTTTGAGTTGTATCCATAAAATGCTTTGGATGTGGCTCATGGTTTCTACTATCGATTCTCCTTACTACATCCCTTTGATTCAGAGATACCCTTGTGTTATTTTTCCAAAAGTCTTCAATTAGTGATCTCAATGCTTCAACAATTGGTTTATCTTTTCGTGGTAGTCTCCTCGAGAATGCCCATAATTTAGTGGAATTAGTGTCCTCAATTCTTTGGCACCTTTGAATGTCTCTTAATAATTTTTTTCTATTAATTCTCAATTACTCACTCATCTTTCTAACGAGACAAGCTTTCCTCATTTGATTACTTACTATTGTCGATGTAATGACACCTCATGTGACATCACTATCTTTTGAGTGTGAGGTCTTACCCACACTCTCATATGCACTCATTAGATTATTCACAATAGTTTTTTCACTTGAAGCATCCAATGTTCTCAACCCAAGACTCTTCACGATGGACCTATACTTTATACTTCACATCATTTCAACAAATAATTGACATATTGCGGTCTCATTTAAATTTTCAAAGAAAACTCTCCAAATCTTATGAGCATATCTTCTACAAGTGCATTTTGGAATCTGACCTTCCATCGGCTGCAAAATATTCTCATCAATATTAATAAAAGACTTTGGATTTCTATGCAGAATTCTAGGTGGTGTTCTCAAAGGTAAATTCATCTCAACATTAAGAATTTCATCAATATTTAAATGCGATGGTCTAGATGGCATACCTTTGATCAAGGATGGAATAGATGACGTACCTTGAGGTTGAGATGGGAATGATGGTGTTCCTCCTTCCTCGCATGTGAGTGATGATGTAATCTCAACTTGAGATACAATAGATGGTGTCCCTCCATCTTCACTTGCAGTAGAGGGTGTGTCTCCAACTACTGTATTCAAATTTATCATAGCACAAAGGTTTTGCATTCATTCCCTTTGTGCCACCAATTCCACATCTCTTGTTGATAGTTGAGGTTCCTCTTCAATTGGAATGTCTTCGATAATCATTTCCAATTTATTCTTCTCATGATATTCCCTCATAAATGCTACTTTCTTTTCTTTCTTAACTTCTATCTCTTCATGTGTTGGTTTAATCCTTGATTGTTTCCTTGGCATGAAGAAGAATTTTATTTGTAGCACGATAAAGAGAAAAATATTATTTCATAAAAAAATACTCCATACAAATAAATGAAATATATGTCATTCAACCCTTCATACAAAATACTTACAAGTACATAAGAACACAAGGAAAATAGAAAGCTATTTTTTTTTGAAGTATTTCTACCTTAAAAAATGTGGTAGCATAGATAAAGCTCACATGAATTTTTTGATGGAATGCCTTAAATAAATGTGGTCTCATGGAATGCCATGATTGCAAGATAGGAACAAAATTTATTTTTTAAAGACATTACAAACTTTCAAGAAAAAACAATTGACTTGACTATAAATCCAAATTCCAAAACTTTTGTCAATATCCTACCTTTGAAACAAGGTATGGGCATCAATAAAAACATTGAAAGAAAGGGGGGTTTTTGTCAAATGTTATAATTGAAACTCCCTTGGTAACAATGTATGAGAAATGTGGAAGCATGGACAAGGCATGTGAATTGTTTGACAAAATGTTTTGGTAGACATGTATGCAAAATGTGGTAACATAGACAAGGTAATGAGCTGTTTGAAAAAGTGCCTCAAAGAAGTGTGGGCATAGACAAGGTAGTGAGTTGTTTGAAAAAGTGCCTCAAAGAAATGGGGTCTCACGGTGATGTACATCACCATGAGACCCCATTTCTATGAGGAATTCTTTCAAACAACTAATACCTTGTAATGGGGACCTTGCCATGGGGTATGACATCTATCAAAACATAAAAGGGGGGGATTTTCATGAGTGTTATGGTTGAAATTTCCTTAGTAGACACATACGAAATGTGGATGCATAGACAAGGCACATGAACTATTTGAAAAAAAATCTCAATAAGATATGTCCTCGTGGACTACAATGATTGTAGGATATGCACAAAATGGAAAATGTATGGAAAATTTGGTAGCATAGACAAGGGAATGAGTTGTTTGAAAAAACGCCTCAAATAAATGTGGTCTCATGGTGATGTCCATCACCATGAGACCACATTTCTTTGAGGAATTTTTTCAAACAACTCATTTCCTTGCCTAACATGTTTGGTAAAATGCTTTGGTAGACATGTATGGAAAATGTGGTAGCATAGATGGACATCACCATGACACCACATTTCTTTGAGGCATTTTTTTGAACAACTCACTACCTTGTCTATGATTTTGCTTTCTATTATGCTTTGATAGATTTTTTCCATGCATCCATAATTTGGTCAAAAGAACATGTTTTAGGATTTTAGCCATAGCAATAAGGGGACCTTGGAATGGGGTATGACATGTATCAAAACATAAAAGGGGGTGATTTTCATGAGTGTTATGGTTGCAACTACCTTAGTAGACGTATGTGAAATGTGGATGCATAGACAAGGCACATTAACTATTTGAAAAAATTCCCCAATGAGATATGTCCTCGTGGACTACAATGATTGCAGGATATGCAAAAAATGGAAAATGTATGAAAAATTTGGTAGCATAGACAAGGGAATGGACTGGTTGAAAAAATACCTCAAAGAAATGTGGTCTCATGGTGATGTACATCACCATGATACCACATTTCTTTGAGGCATTTTTTCAAATAGCTCATTGCCTTGTCTAACATGTTGGATAAAATGCTTTGGTAGACATGTGTGGAAAATGTGGTAGCATAGACAAGGTAGCGAGCTTTTTGAAAAATGCCTCAAAGAAATGTGGTCTCATGGTGGTGTCCATCACCGTGAGACCACATTTCTTTGAGGTATTTTTTCAAACAACTCATTTCCTTGTCTAACATGTTTGATAAAATGCTTTGGTAGACATCTATAGACAAGGCACATGAATTGTTTGACAAAATACCTCAACAAGATATGTCCTCGTGGAATACAATGATTGCAGGATATGCACAAAATGAATTTATTGGAAAGGCTTTAGAAAATTTAAAGAAAGTGTAATTTCTAGGTGTAAAACCAAATTCCAAAGCATTTTCCAACATCTCCCATACCTATACCAAAATGGAAACTTTGGAAAGGGGTATGCACATCCATAAAAAAGGAATGAGAAATGATGTATTATATTACATAGTTATAACTACTCTCGTACATTTGTATACATAATGTGGAAGCATACACAAGTTATTCAATTGTTTAACAAAATTCCTCAAAAGAGATGTGGTTTAAAATGTAATTGGCAAGTGTAAAGAATCGTGTAGTTTAAAATGTGCCCAGAGGGGCTAAGGTTATAATGAGAAACAAACAATTTGATGAACATGGAATATGCATAATAACAAAATCAAAGCATTGTATTAAGCATGTTTGACAAGGGATGATAAAGAAACATAATAAAATTAAGGAACATGTAAAGAAAATGTGTAAAGACTTGACATACCTAAAAAGCGGAGATTCGAATGGAGGAACTACCCAATTATTTAGTCTTTTATCTTCTTGAATCAAGCTCCTCAATAATTTGAGTTTTTCACAAGCTTGCTTCCTTTTCAACGTTCAATTGTATATCACTCAAATAGAATTACTAACAACAATACAAATAACCAATGTATAATGTTAAATTCGTACAATTCAATCACAATTAACATTGCAACACTGCAAAAATTGATATGTATCAAATTCGATGTGGAAAATTTGTTATTTCATCCTTCCTAACTTGGAAAAACATAAAAAGGTGGTGGAAAGTTCATGCAAAGGTGGTAGAATGTGACAAATTTGCATGTGCACTTCCCAACAACATCAAAAAGCTCTTTTTTTTAAACACATGCATAACCAACAAAATTATAGAAGATGTGGGCCTGGATCATGGGTGTGCTAACTTTTTAACTATTTTTAGAGAAGCCAAAATGTGCTTGTGTTATAATGTGAGCATGTTTTGTCTTGCTATACAAAAAAATATATCTCAACTTCTTCAAAATACACTCACGTTATGAAAATGTTAATTTTATAAAGGTTTCTTCTCTC
>VDFB02204929.1:47742-49548 GCA_007258455.2 Sequoia sempervirens | reverse complement strand
GTTGCATTATGAAGACTCTGAATCAATAGTAGCATTTATGACTACATAAAGTTAAGAAATGAGCATGATTATAAGAGGAAATGAAAATATAGTCCAATCACAACAAGGCCATGATACAAGTAAAGAACAGTTAGTATGATAAAACCTTAGCATGTCATCCACCAATATGAAGAGCTATTGCAAAGGTCAAGCTAATACAATAGGTCGGTCCCGCTAATCCTATTACGTAGATAATAGACTGTGGAGTCTCCCCGGGGGCCTTTAGGCAGCATTGAAAACCTGGAGATGCCTATAGAAAAGTAGGGCACTTCGTTTGTTTGCTTCTGGTACATCGATTCCTTCGTCCCTATCCAGTGCTTCAAGACTTATCATTTCAAGCTCAATCCCATAGGTGGGAATTTATAAGCTTTAGGGTGGGCCTTCATTCATTATTGCCTAAAATCCTTATGCAAATGTCTTTCTTTCGCCCCACAGGCGCCGGTTAAGAGCTGTTTGTTCCATCATCCATTTGATTGGAGAGAGGAACAAAAACATAATCTGTGCTAGAGATTTCACGGTTTCGAATCGACACTAGCTATAAAGGAGTGGGCCGTCACTGGATTGAAAAGGAAGTCCCTTCTGAGCTTCAATGCACCAATCGACACAAGGGCAAGAACAGTCGAGCTTGCTTGCTAGGGGAGACACTCTTCTGAACGAAGTGAAGATGAGGGTTCCGATTTGTTGAAATGCTGCTTTGCTTTGGGCGCATGGACCTAGTTTCATGATAAGTTACCCCCCAACTATAGTCGAGTGGGAGGGGGGTGGGAGGCGGGTGGGTCTTCCGGGTGGGGGGGAATCATAGTTCCAAGGTGGGGGGGACTCAAGGTGGTTTTTCTGGTAGTCGGTAGAATATAGTTGTTGGGATGGGTGGGAGGGTGATATTAGATCACCGGGAAGGAGCCCCTAATATTCTATGGTGGAAAATGAAAGCATGCTCTACATTCATCGGGCAATCCCTTATAGATAGTAGGGGGTTTTCGATGCAGCCGGGCTTCTCTCCATTGAGGACTCGAACCAGGGGGCTCGCTCATATCCTAACTAGCCAGGGGGTGTGGGTACAATTATCAAGTTTATTTCCCTAACCGATGGAGCCCAATGAATCGGGAGGCAAGTTCCCTTTCTCACCGACCGTGGGGCAAGACTCTCTCTCTAGAAGGCACCATCAACAATCTCCTCCGGAGGAACAACGGTCTGGGCTAACCTGCTTTTAAGCCCCCAAAGGCATAGGAAGAAGTATCCCTGCTCGTTCAAGGGGTAGATCCATGCAACAGAGTTAGTCCTACCGGGGGTGAAAGGATGGCCCCAGTTGAACAACTTACATTCATTGGAGATCCCATGCCATTGATTAGCAGCAACTTTCCTACCATAAAATTTTGGGGGCTATGGGCGATTAGGGGTGTAGGCAAGGAACTAGTTGAATTCTATTGCTTGAAGGCCAAAGAGGATGGATAGAGCTATGATTCCCTGGGGGTGAAGGACATTAACATCTGGGAGTGATGATCCAATGGTCGCTATCAGAGCCCCTTGCCTTCCACCTTCTGGTAAGATTTCTCTTTCTCTGGGCTGGAGGAATAACTTGATTTCTAGGTGTTCATGAGGGAACCTCTATTCTTGTTCTCTGGGCGAGAAATAACTAACTTTCCCTTTGATTTAACTACACCCCCAGATGGCCAGTGGATGACGGAACGGTTACCACCCTCGGTGGCCGGTGCCCCGGATGGCAGTGGGAGGAATAGCGCTATATCCAGGTGGGAAGAAGATAAAGGT
>VDFB02204929.1:22742-42742 GCA_007258455.2 Sequoia sempervirens | reverse complement strand
ATACAATGAAAGCTTTTTCTATTCTTTTAGCAAGCGATCTATGTATTGGGTTTCATTCGCCCCATGGTTGGGAACTGATCATCGATTCAATCTTCAAAAATTATGGATTTTCCCATAACGAACGAATAATATTTGTTCTTGTTTCAACTTTTCCAGTCATCTTAGACACAATTTTCAAATATTGGATCTTCTGTTGTTTGAATAGTATATCTCCTTCACTTGTATTAATTTATCACTCGATGAGTGAATAAAAAATCCCACCTTTTTTACTTTTTTTAGGGTGATACTTCTTATTTTTTAGCTTTAGGTTTAATATAGTAGCAGAATTAAGAGGTATGAGCTTTTTGTACGTCGTATGCCTACCTTTTTCGAAACATTTCCAGTCGTTCTAGTAGATGAAGAAGGAATTGTGAAAGCCGATGTTCCTTTTAGGAGAGCAGAATCCAAATATAGTGTGGAACAAGTAGGTGTAACTGTTGAGTTCTATGGTGGTGAACTTGATGGAGTTAGTTTTGGTGATCCTGCTATAGTCAAAAAATATGCTAGACGTGCCCAATTAGGTGAAATTTTTGAGTTAGATCGTGCTACTTTGAAATCGGATGGTGTTTTTCGGAGTAGCCCAAGGGGTTGGTTTACTTTTGGGCATGCTACATTTGCTCTTCTTTTCTTTTTTGGACATATTTGGCATGGTGCTAGAACTCTATTTCGAGATGTTTTTGCCGGTATTGATCCGAATTTGGATGCTCAAGTAGAATTTGGGGCATTCCAAAAACTGGGAGATCCAACTACTAAAAGACAAGTGGTATAATATGGTATTGCTCCGTTCGTTAATGCGATATTGAGATTTTGATTCCACTTTTTATGGAAAATGTTGTAATTAGTACGAAAGCTATCTCTATTAATTGTAAACTACGATCGAATCTATGGAAGCATTGGTTTATACATTCCTTTTGGTGTCGACCTTAGGGATAATTTTTTTCGCTATTTTCTTCCGAGAACCCCCCAAACTTCCGGATAGAGGGGGAAAATAATTTATTTTTCAAATCCTCCTTCTTACTTATAATAAAAAAGTGACCTTCCCCATCGGGAAGGTCGTTTTTTTTTTCAACTAATCCTCGTGCTCTTCAAAAGGATCTCGAAGTTGTTCAGAAGGTTGCCCAAAGGCGGTGTATAGGGCATAACCAGTAAAGCTAACAAGTAAACAAGATATGGAGATAGCGACTAAGGTTGCAGTTTCCATTGGTAGGTAATCCTATGTATGTATATATGCATAATAGTATACAAAGTTAATTAGATCTCAACCAATACTATTGTTTTTATGGCTACACAAACCATTGATGATACTTCCAGAACCGGACCAATACGAACTATTGTAGGAAATTATTTAAAACCACTTAATACAGAATCTGGTAAAGTTGCTCCCGGATGGGGAACTACTCCTTTTATGGGTATTGCAATGGCTCTATTTGCAGTATTCTTATGCATTATTCTGGAGATTTATAATTCTTCCATTTTATTAGACGGAATTCCAGTTAGTTGGGGCTAGAAAAACTAGAAAATCCGCCCCCGAGTTCATCCAAAACAAAAAGAATTAAGAAAGAAAAAATTTTGAATAGCTTTCATTTTTAGGTTATTACGTTCCGGTAGTTTGATCGTGTAATTACTTTTATCTAAGGATTTTTGGAATTATGGGTGTGCGACTTGTTAAAATTGATCTCTATTCTAGTACAGAAAACCGGTCTGTTGTCTTCATAAAATAAAGACGGTCCTTCTACCTCGTTAGATGTTGCTCTAATAGTTAATATCTGGAGCACGAGGTAATATATTCAAGAAAATCTGAACTATGGTTTATGCCTGTTTTTGAGACCTCGTGACCAAGCTTCTCAATAATTGGAAAAAACTATGATAATAAATTCAGGGATCTCTCTTCCTTTTTATACTGATGCTGACTAAAGAATGAGATAGTATTTCATTTTCTTTAGTTAGTCTATTTCATTAAGTAAGTAAGAATGAAATGGAAAGGTTATAACCCATAAAACCTTTCGAGTATTCAAAAAATCATCGGGGTGAAATGAAAATCTTAGGTTTAGATTTATTCATCTATTGAGATCTCGACAAGATAATTCCTATTGATCATCCATACTAATTGTTTTCTAGGTGATTTATATCACGAATAGGATAAAAGATCGTTCAAAAGGCCTATAGCGATTTATTTTGCATAACAATGAGCCAACTTGAAATTTGAGCATTATCACTATCAAGTTTATTTTCCTCCTTATTGTAGGAAATCATGGATTATTGTGAATCCTCTTCCTTCATACAAAGATATGAAATATCAAATATTTTTGTATTTTACAAACCAAATACTTTGTTCAAAAAAGTATTTGGGTGTTCTTGTTTAAGCCGTATGAAAGGAAATTTTCATATACGGTTTTCAGAGGGGGAATTTGAGTTTACCTATCTCAATAAAGTATACGATTGGTTCGAAGAGCGTCTCGAGATTCAGGCGATTGCGGATGATATCACTAGTAAATATGTTCCTCCTCATGTGAATATATTTTATTGCCTAGGGGGAATCACACTGACTTCTTTTTTGGTACAAGTAGCTACCGGTTTTGCTATGACTTTTTACTATCGTCCCACCGTTCTAGAAGCTTTCGCCTCTATTCAATACATAATGACTGAAGTGAACTTCGGTTGGCTAATCCGATCGGTCCATCGGTGGTCAGCAAGTATGATGGTTTTAATGATGATCTTACATGTATTTCGCGTTTATTTAACAGGTGGATTCAAAAAACCTCGTGAATTAACTTGGGTTACGGGTGTAATTCTAGCTGTATTAACCGTATCTTTCGGTGTAACCGGTTATTCTTTGCCCTGGGATCAAATTGGTTATTGGGCAGTCAAAATTGTGACCGGTGTGCCTGAGGCCATTCCGTTAATAGGAACTCCTTTGGTAGAGTTATTACGCGGAAGTGTTAGTGTGGGTCAATCTACCTTGACTCGTTTTTATAGTTTACACACTTTCATATTACCCCTTCTTACTGCTGTATTTATGTTAATGCACTTTCTAATGATCCGCAAGCAAGGTATTTCAGGTCCTTTATAGAAAGGAAATATACATTTTGAATCAGTATTCAAAACCTATTATTTTACGATATATCATTGCCGCGAATATTTCTTATTGAAAATAGGGAAATAAGAAAGCATGTTTCTCGGATTTCTCCTTTCAATTTTGAAGTATTCTTTATTTAATACAAAGAATTGAAGTAGATACTCATCTCAGATGGAGAAAATGGATTATGGGAGTGTGTGACTTGAACTATTGGTTAGGCCGTGCAGATCAATTTTAGAATCTGCCATATAAAGATTCATCACGAAATGTGTCTCTGTCCCAATTTTCTTTCCAAAAATAGGAAGTTTAGAACCTGGGTAAAAGGCGAGCACTTTGTTGTGTTCCAAGAGAGTTATTTCTATGATCGAATCCGAATTAGGCTCCGTGAGATCCAGGTAATAGTAATAACATTGATAAGTCCAATTTATTACTTCAATTTTCCTTTCTTTTTCATAGTATGAAAATGCATGCATTTCCCTTGCATTTCAATAGGGTAAACTATCGGAGTAAAAGAAGGGGTCTAAAGAAGGAAAAAGGCCAGATCAGTAACAAGTCAATACCTTGTATGCAAAAAAAATTGTGGCAGTTGAGATGAACACAGATTACAAGGAATAAGATGATCCAAAAGGCATATTGATCATGATCTAATTTGTGAGCTTACTTGGGTACTGGGCATACGAAACAATAAAATTATGAATTTTATATAGATCTTCTTAGTTATACTTATTCTAACGATACGCCGTTCATTATTTTTATTTCAATTATTGCTCGAGCCGGATGATCCAAATTGACATGTCCGGTTCTTTCGGGGGATAGATTCATTCATAATAATCTACTTATCCCAATAACAAAGAAACCTGACTTGAATGATCCTGTATTAAGGGCTAAATTAGCTAAAGGCATGGGACATAATTATTATGGCGAGCCCGCTTGGCCCAATGATCTCTTATATATTTTTCCAGTAGTTATTTTTGGTACTATTGCATGTACCGTAGGTTTAGCAGTTCTAGAACCATCAATGATTGGTGAACCGGCAAATCCATTTGCAACTCCTTTGGAAATATTACCCGAATGGTATTTTTTCCCCGTATTTCAAATACTTCGTACAGTACCTAATAAATTATTAGGCGTTCTTTTAATGGCTTCAGTACCTGCAGGACTATTGACAGTCCCTTTCTTGGAGAATGTGAATCAATTTCAAAATCCATTTCGTCGTCCAGTAGCTACAACAGTATTCTTAATCGGTACCGCAGTAGCTCTTTGGTTAGGTATTGGGGCAACGTTACCTATCGATGAATCTTTAACTCTAGGTCTTTTCCAATTTGATATAATTTAGAATATTAAATTAATATAGGAGAGGAGGGAAATCTTTTGTTTATATATCTAGGGAGTAGTTGCTTTGCTTTAAGACAAATGGTCTCTCCCTAGATATATTTTTTTGAATAAGATATTTTCTAATATTGCTATAAAATGGTCAAAGATTTCTTCCAATTACTTTCCAGAAGAACTTAAAAGAAAGGAATGAATGGATAGATTCAATATAACTATTTATTGATAAATCTAAACCGGATTCCCCGGTGAATCAATTCCAATATTTCGCATAAATTCCAATATTTCTTTGACAGATTGTTCCCCAAGATGTTTGATTTTCATTAAATCTTCTCGCCTGTAATTCGAGAGGTCCGACACTGTATTTATATTGGCCTTTTTGAGGCAGTTATATACCCTAGTAGAGAAGTTTAATTGGTCAATATACATTTGATCAAAATCTATTCTCTTCGTATCAGTCGATATATGCGAAATAGGTAAGGAAGGAGTAATATTGTCGCTTAAACTGTTTGTTCCATCGATGTTCTCTTCCTTTGCATTCAGAAAGGGAAGGAAAAAATCAATCAAATTCCGAGACGCTTCATAAAGTGCTTCTTTAGGCGCTAATCCTCCATTCGTCCATATTTCAAGAAATAGAATTTCTTGTATCTCATTTTCGCTCCAATAGGAGTGAATACTGTAATTGACATTTTGAACAGGGACAAAGGCAGCATCTATAGGAAAAATTCCATCCTTAGAATTGTAATTATTTGGATTTTGGATAATATATCCGCGACCTTTTTCAATTTGTAATGATATATCTAAGGTAATTGATTTATTTATGTTAGCTATATGTTGTGTAGTATCAATTATTCTCACAGAAGGTGGTAACATTATATCTTGAGCGGTTACTTTTTTGGTCCGACAACATGGATACATCCTTCTCGAATTCCGTACGCATCACTTCGAAGTACAATTTCTTTCAGATTCATCAAAATTTCATGTATTGATTCTTCAATACCTATTATCACGAATATTCGTTTGATATATTTTGAAATTGAGCACGTGTGATACATGTTCCTTCTACTTCTTCGAGTAAAACTCTTCTTATTGTGCTACCTATTGTATTAGCTTGACCTTTGTGAAGCGAGATAGAGTGAAACGACCATAATTAAAACGCTTATTCTCTGTTTTGAATTCCACGCACTTCAATTCTGGTATCTTAATTGAGACTGCTATTTTATTCTGATTCATAATATTATTTAAATAAATAATTTAATCATTTCTTTCTCTTTCAATTTATTCAATTCTTACACACGTCTCCTTTTGGGAGGTCTACATCCGTTA
The DNA here is from genome assembly GCA_007258455.2 of Sequoia sempervirens. Classification (NCBI taxonomy): domain Eukaryota; kingdom Viridiplantae; phylum Streptophyta; class Pinopsida; order Cupressales; family Cupressaceae; genus Sequoia; species Sequoia sempervirens. The sequence continues at coordinate 36,972 of VDFB02204929.1, read as the reverse complement.
TGTGGCATAGGAGTTACATCACGTACATAAGTTAATTGTATACCACTTTTAGCAATGGCTCGTAATGCTGTTTCTCTCCCTGGACCAGGGCCACTTATCATAACTTCTACTTCTTTCAAAAGACCTTGATTTACTAAGGTATGAACAACATTTGCTGCTGTAGTTTGAGCAGCAAATGGTGAACATCTTTTTGTACCTTTAAATCCACAAGCACCGACAGAAGACCAAGAAACCGCTTGCCCCCGTGTATCTGTAACAGTAACAATGGTATTTCGAAAACTTGCTCGAACATAAATAACTCCTTTCAGTATTCGATGTTTAGTTTTACGTGGCAAAAATCTTCTTGTAGCTCTACGTGGCACATATTTTCTTCTAGTTTTTGACACAAATTTTTTTGTATTTTTGACACAACACAAATCTTCTTATAATTTTTGATAAATTTTTATATTTCAATTAGTAAAAAAAAAAAAATAGAATATATATATAATGATTCTAATATAATATATAGATTCATTTATAATATAATGATTTAATATAAGATATATATATATATATATATATATATATATATATATAATGATTTATAATATATTAAAATATATATATATATATATATATATATATATATATATATATATATATATATATATTTCTTATATTATAATAATTCTAAATTGGCTGCCAAAATTTCTTTTAGAATTCATATCTTGACATAGAATAGTAATACAAATTATCCCTGTTTTTGTTTATGCCTCGGATTGTAACAAATTACAAGAAGGCGTTTCCGTCTACGAATTAGGCGGCACTTTTCACAAGTTTTGCGAACAGAAGCACGGATTTTCATATTTGTGGTCCTTTATTTAATGCTAAAATCTTGTTCTTTTTTATAGATTTAATGGGCCTCAATATTGATCGGTAGCAGATATAAAGTCATCGTCATCATTTCGTTTGACAGGATGTCTATATATTATACGTCCTTTGCTTAAATCGTAAACAGATAATTCAACTCTCACTCTATCTCCCGGTACTACTCGTATTGTTCAATATCTCATTTTACCTGATACAACCGTTAAAACCTCGAAATCGTTATCTAGGTGGACTACAAACATACCATTAGGATATGCTGTGGTAACTATGCCGTCAACTACCTTGTTAGCTCTGTCCAAAATCTGAACAAAGTACAAATTATAGAACGAGGTATGAGATTCATAGAATGATCTTATGCGTAATTCTTCGAAATATCTTTCGGATGAGGGATGGTTTGTTCGGAAGGAGAAGTGGAGTAAAAAGGAAGGATCAATCCTTAAAATCGCTTTGATCTGGACTCATTTTCTATTTGTTCTTTTCTTATTTAACTCTTGACCCGAAGAATCGCTTCAATTCGAGCGGCAAATAAATTGAAGTTTAAGTCTAATAATACCAAATTTGTACTCTTTGGTACATATAGCAGATCGAATTATTTCGGGCACATATGTCAAAAAGTGTAAAAAACTAGAGTCATTTACTTCATTGTATTCTTTTGAGATGTTATATCCGTATTTATTTATTAGACCTTTTGTCCCTATCTAATAGATAAAGAATGATATCGAGTGTTTGCGAAGTGCCGAAGAATACCGGTATGCTTCTATAAGTAACATTTCGTGTTAGTGTAAATAAACTGACTATACTTCCCCTCCAGACAAATGTTATGTCAAACTTTTTCTGGTATCTACTAATACGAGATCTATCCATTTGTATATTATAAAAGAGGACTTTCCCCCCCCATTTCAAAATCCTTCAATGGATACGCGCAAAAAACGGGCTAATTCGGCAGCTTTCTGTTCCATTTCACGCAGGGTCAAATTTTCTTCAGTACGAGTTAAGGGGATGTCTTGTTGGCCCTTTATTTCCATATAAAGAACACGACGAGGAAAAATACCTTCTTGAACTTCCATTTTGATCGCCTGAATATCCTTAATAAGAAATTGGAGGAAAATACGGCGATTTCTTCCGGGAAATCCCCAACGAAAAAGGCATACAATTCCTTCTTTTTCATCAAACTTATTATAGCCACTACCCACATTGCACAAAATAGTGCACCACAAATAAGAGCTAATGAACAGACCTGCGATCCCATAAAAACACATAACAATTCCTTGTGGAACAAAAAGTATTTGCTGAGATGGCAATAAGGGTATCAGGTTCCTACCGAGGTAACTTGAAATTCCGACCACAAAAAATCCTAGTGAACCCAAAAAGAGGAGACAAGCAAAAAACAAATTGCTTATTTTTCGAGACCCTGTTATGGGTTCTATCCAGAGCCATTTGGATCGACGATTCATAACAAATTACGTCCTATTTAATTCGAGGGATTGAACAAATTTTCACTCCCACCCCGAAGTCATTCTCATAAATTGGCTATATTAATAAACTAGCCATATACATATAAGCATTTAAAAAATAGTATTATATCTATAACGATTTTATTATTCTTTTTTTGTCTGTGCTTTTTTTTAGCATGGAAATTTTGTCCTTAACTTATTGATTATCAAAATGATACTTCATTGTATCAGTCAAATAAAAATATCAATCTCTATATTGAAATGTCTATATACACATATTTTGAAGTATAAGTAAAAAAGATTTATTCTTTCACACACGGGTCTGTATACTATGTATTATACATATTATACCATATACATTTACATTCTATCCATAGATTGTTATTTATCATATATATGAATAGATCTAAATAAAGAGAAATATCTATTTAGATCTATTTATCAAGGTTTTATCTTATATTAGAAAAAATCAATATATATAGGTATATATATATTGATCAGATTCATAGAATTTCGTCATTTTGAATATAGAAATAAAGAAAAACCATTGTAATTGCTGGAAAAAACAAGCCCACCAAAGGCACGAAAAGAGAGGGTAAGTTGTTCATTATTATATCAAAAGTATATTAAATAGTCTTTTTTTTTTTTTTTATTACAAAGATAGATTATAAGATCAAATGAGTGATAGGACCAAATAAGCGGGCGTGCCTTTCTTCGTAAAATACCTAATTCATTAAGTCTTTTGTAAAGTAATTTATTACTTTACTTTGTTTGATACTTGTTTGATACAAAACAAATGGGACCAATTTCCACATTGTATATTGGTACATATAAATGATAAAATATATCCGCTTCTCAATTCTATTTTTTGAAACTGTTCTATTCTATTAATAGATGTTCATCTTTGAGACAAAGGTCTAACTCCATAGCATAATCTTCTCTAATGCGAGAAAGTTACATAGTGTCTAGTTTTTCTGATAAAGGGGTATTTTCATGGGTTTGCCTTGGTATCGTGTCCATACCGTCGTGTTGAATGATCCTGGCCGGTTAATCGCTGTGCATATAATGCATACAGCTCTAGTTTCTGGATGGGCCGGTTCAATGGCTCTTTACGAATTAGCAGTTTTCGATCCATCCGATCCTATTCTTGATCCAATGTGGAGACAAGGTATGTTCGTTATACCTTTTATGACTCGTTTAGGAATAAAGGATTCATGGGGTGGATGGAGTATAACCGGAGAAACTGTATCTAATCCAGGTATTTGGAGTTATGAAGGTGTGGCCGGGGCACATATTGTGTTTTCTGGCTTGTGCTTTTTAGCAGCTATCTGGCATTGGGTATATTGGGATCTAGACGTATTCTGTGATTCCCGTACAGGAAAACCTTCTTTAGATTTGCCTAAGATTTTTGGAATTCATTTATTCCTCTCAGGAGCAGCTTGTTTCGGATTCGGAGCGTTTCATGTAACGGGTTTGTATGGCCCTGGAATATGGGTGTCTGATCCTTATGGACTAACTGGAAAAATACAACCTGTAAATCCGGCATGGGGAGCTGAAGGTTTTGATCCTTTTGTTCCGGGAGGAATAGCTTCTCATCATATTGCAGCAGGTATATTGGGTATATTAGCAGGTCTATTCCATCTCAGTGTTCGTCCTCCCCAACGTTTATACAAAGGATTACGTATGGGGAATATTGAAACTGTCCTCTCCAACAGTATTGCTGCTGTGTTTTTTGCAGCTTTCATTGTGGCCGGAACAATGTGGTATGGTTCTGCAACCACTCCGATCGAATACTTCTTATTTTTTAGCTTTAGGTTTAATAACTAGTTTTATCTCTGGTTTAATTAAGAGGGGTCATGGAAAGAACAGGTTCAAAATCATGATCAATTCCTTTCTCAAATCCTGCTGCAGCTGCGCGAGCTCTTCCTGCATGCCACAAATGACCTACGAAAAAGAAAAATCCTAGAACAAAATGAGAGGTGGCTAACCAACTTTGAGGTGAGACATAATTGACCGCATTAATCTTGGTAGCTACACCACCCACAGAATTTAAAGAACCTAAAGGAGTATGAGTCATATATTCTGCTGAACGTCGTTCTTGCCAGGGTTGTATGTCTTTTTTCAACTTACTCAGGTCCAAACCATTAGGACCCCTTAGAGGTTCCAACCAGGGAGCACGAAGATCCCAAAAACGCATCGTTTCCCCTCCAAAAATAATTTCTCCAGTAGGAGAACGCATTAGATATTTACCTAAACCAGTAGGCCCTTGGGCAGACCCCACACTAGCTCCAAGACGTTGGTCTCTAACTAGAAAAGTAAATGCTTGTGCTTGAGAGGCCTCTGGGCCGGTAGGTCCATAGAATTCACTGGGATAAGTTGTATTGTTAAACCAAACAAAACAACAAGCAATGAAACCAAAGACAGAGAGAGCCGCTAAACTATAGGATAAGTAAGCTTCTCCAGACCATACAAACGCGCGGCGAGCCCATGCAAAAGGTTTTGTTAAGATGTGCCAGATACCACCGAAGATACAAATGGAACCTAACCAAACATGTCCTCCAATTAGATCTTCCAGATTGTCCACGCTAACAATCCATCCCTCCCCTCCAAAAGGGGATTTGAGTAAATAACCAAATATAGTACTTGGGTTAAGCGTAAGGTTCGTAATTTTTCTTACATCTCCACCGCCGGGAGCCCAGGTATCGTATATACCACCAAAATACAAAGCCTTAAACACTAGAAGAAAAGCACCAACACCTAGCAAGATTAGGTGAATACCTAAAATTGTAGTCATTTTGTTCCTATCTTTCCATACATAACCAAAAAATGGAAAAGATTCTTCTAAAGTTTCGGGTCCGATTAGTGCGTGATAAATACCACCGAAGCCTAAAACTGCAGAAGAAATTAAGTGAAGTACCCCGGATACAAAATAGGGAAAAGTGTCCACAATTTCCCCACCAGGACCGACTCCCCATCCTAGAGTAGCTAGATGGGGAAGTAGAATCAATCCCTGTTCATACATAGGTTTTTCCGGTACAAAATGAGCCACTTCAAATAGATTCATTGCTCCAGCCCAGAATACAATTAATCCGGCATGAGCCACATGAGCCCCAAGTAATTTGCCTGACAAATTAATGAGTCGGGCATTACCGGCCCACCAAGCGAAACCAGTGGTTTCTTGGTCACGACCAGCTAAAGTTAGAGTTCCATTAAAGAGCGTTTACACGGTAGAACTGCTAGAGTAAAGGTTTAAATTTAATCATGTTAATTAAATTACCTTTATCTCCTTCTTAACATTTCACCTTAGTTTGCATAATAAGACATTTAATAATTATATTAATTATTAAATGTATTATCCTTTTAGGGTTTTGTTGATCTCCTTTCTTAAGGATTGATATTTTATGTAATTATGCTAATTCAATTGTTGAGAACATAGTTTTCAATTTTCACAGAGCAAAACATCTTTTTCTCTCTTTCTCCATTTTTTCTTCCCTGTGATAGGTATTCTTGCATGCAGGTGTTCTTGGACTCAGAAGTTGGATTTGACAACTTCAACATGGTATCAGAGCACAGACCTGCTGCAGCCTGTTCCTGATTTTGAAGAATTTTGGGTTGAAAGGGTTAGATCTGGCTTTCACAGGTTTACAGGGTATTTTTGTGTGGATCTGGGTTACTACTTTTGTTGGGTGCATTTTGGGCTCAAACAGACCTCACGGTTGGATTCAGAGCGCCCAAAAACCCATATTTTCATATATGGCATGCCCTATTTGAGCACACTTGCACCAGGAGGCAAATTTTTTTAGGCCCCAAGGCCGTACAGCCTCAGGGCACGATTTACGAGGTGAAAATCGCAAAAAAAATTAAAAAAAAACACAATTTTTGGTTTTATTTTTCGCGCCGCCCGTTATAATTGGCAGCGCCGCCGGTGCGCCGCTCGGCGGCCACCGCTCGGCCACCGCCACCGGCGGCAACCGCCGGCAGCGGCACCGCCTAGCCACCGACACTGTGGTCACCGCTAGCGGTAACCGCCAGCGGCAAACAGCCAGCAGCAAACCGCCAGCGCCGACCGCCGGCCTCCAGCCCCTGAGGGCCTTTCATGTGACCGGTGCCCGCGCCCAGGTGCCAAAGTCCTTAGCCCTTGAGGGCTATGTAATTTTTTAAAAACCTTTTTGCAACTACCTTCACGAAATCGGGCGTATCTTGCTCGTTTTAGCTCGGATTTTCGAATGGAAATAGGCGTTGGAAAGCTGGTTCCGAGCCCGATCTAATTGAAGAAGGATATTTTTTCTGAATTTTCCGTTTTGCAGTCGTTTTTTCCTGTCAAAGTCAGAACTTTTTTTTGCATTCCCGGAGCCATATCTTTTGCACACGGACTCCGTTTTTCGCAAACGAGTAGGCGTCGGAAAGCTCTTCTCATGCTCTTTCCAGAACAGTAACTTTTTTTCATCAGAAATTTACCAGGTACACAGAATTTTGTCTGAAGCATTTTTTGCTTTCTCAAGCTTTTCAGCTTTAAAAATTGTACTGGGGTTTGGGTTCTCGTATTGTGGGGGGTGTTTTTTTTCTTGCTTTCTGTATTTTCCATCAGAAAACTAGAACACCAAAACTCTCAAAACAATCAAACCCTTCTGCATCTTCTGTCTATTCTGAAAGATCACATAATAATAAAAAAATAAGCAGACACAGGTGCAGGGTTTAATGGCAGACTCTTCTTCGGTTGAGCATCTTTCCCCACACAATTATCATACCTGGAAGGCACAGATGACAAGACTTCTCATGTCCAAAGGTTTATGGTCATGTTTGGATGATGTTCAACCTCAGTTGCAATGTCAATTTGAGATCTTTCAGCACAGGAACAGAATGGATGAGGCCATGGGATTGTTATCCTTGCATGTTTCAGACAGTCTTCTTTTTCATCTCGAGGGTTGTGCAACTCCACGAGCTATGTGGTTGAAGTTTGAAACACTCTTTGGCACCATTAATCAGTTTCGAGCACTTCAGATTGAGGCAGAATTGACCACTTTGGTACCTGATTCCTTTCCTTCTATTGAGGATTTCCTGATGAAATTCAAATCTCTCAGATCTTTGTTACAGGGTTGTGGTAAAAACAAAACAGATACTGAGTGTATTTACCTGATTCTATCTAAGCTTCGAGGATCCTTCCAGATTTTCTCTTCTACCTTCTATTCCACCATGGATGCTTTGGGTCCACATTTTACCATGCCTTCTCTTGAGGTATTTTGTGATCGATTGACACGAGAGCAAGCCAAGCTCACACAGTTGGATACTCTTCCTGGATCAAAGAATAAAGCATTGGTTGCTCAACCATCCCAAGGGAAACAGAAGCAGAAACAGAAGCCGAAGACAGATTCAGTTGGCAGTGAGAGTTCCTCCAAGCCACCACCTAAAACAAATTCAAAACCACAATCCACTCCTAAACAGGGTAAATCTTCTAAGTCTGGTGAGTCTTCCTCCAAGACAAAGAAGAATTCAGGTGATCCTTGTAGTTTCTGTGGCAAGGAAGGACATCCAGTTTCCAGGTGTTGGAAACGATTAGAGGCTTTGGAGGAAGCCATGCAGCAGCATCATATTTCCTCACCTCAGCCTCCTTCTCCATCCACGGGGAAAGGTCATGCTCTTTCTGCACGAGCCTCTTCTTCAGGATCCACATGGATTATTGACTCTGGTGCTTCGCACCATATCTCACACTCACAGGATTTAGTCACTGCACTTGCTCATAGTGCTACTTCACAGATTGCAGTTGGTGACTCCGTACAACTTTCAGTTCAGGGTTCAGGTACTGTTTCATTGGATGGTGGTTGTCTTCAGGATGTGCTTCTGGTTCCTGAAATTTCGACAAACCTTCTATCTGTTTATCAGATTTGCCACTCTGGCTCTGGTAAGACAGTTGAGTTCTCACCACATGATGTGGTTATTCGAGACCTTCATGATCCTGACTTGGTTGTGGCTACTGGGAGTGTGGATTCTGCATCTCGCTTATACAGATTTGATGGCTTTGAGAGTTTAGACACTGTTGGTTCTTCTCTTATTGCACATGCAGATTCAGTGAGCATGCTTTGGCATGAGCGTTTTGGCCATGTCAATTACAAATATTTACAGCAGATGAGTACTCAGGCACTTGTGATTGGGCTCCCACAGATTTCTTGTACTGATGGTGTATGTCGAGGTTGTGTTCTTGGCAAACATCATCGAGATCCTTTTCCGAAGGGTCGAGCCACTCGTGCTAGGGCACCCCTAGAGTTGGTACACAGTGATCTTATGTCCTTTCCGACTCCTTCTTTTTCAGGGGCCCGCTATGTGCTCACCTTTATTGATGACTTCTCCAGACGTACATGGGTGTACTTTCTTAAGTACAAGTCTGATGTCTTTGACTCATTCAGGATTTTTAAGACATTTGTGGAGAAGCAATCTGGACTTTCTATCAGGAGGATACGCACAGATAATGGGGGGGAATATGTTAATCAGGCTTTTACAGATTTTTGCACTGAGCATGGTTTACAGCATCAGTTTACTGTCCCTTACACCCCTCAGCAGAATGGTGTCGCTGAGAGAAAGAACAGAACCTTACGGGAGATGGCAAATTGTATGATACAGTCTCGAGCTATGAGTTCTTCATTCTGGGCTGAGGCAATCAATTGTGCCAATTATATTCAGAATCGGATGCCTCATAAGGCATTGCGACATATGACTCCTGAGGAGGCTTGGACCCATGTCAAGCCTGATGTTTCTACATTCTGAGTTTTTGGTAGTGAGGCTTGGGCATTTATTCCTGATGCTCAGAGGAAAGCCATGGAGAGGAAGAGCCGACCACTCATATTTGTTGGCTACTGTGAGGATGTTAAGGCGTACAGGTTGTTTGATCCTGATTCCAGAGAGGTCTTGTTTCGACGAGATGTCCAGTTTGATGAGCGCTATCCTCAGATGGATTCTCCATCACCAGCTTCTCCCTCATTGCCTACTCCTCCCTCTTCATCACTTGAGGATTACTTATCTCTTGAGGATGAGGTAGATGATGGTCCACCATCTCCACCACCACCAGGTGCTCCGTCTTTGCCTAGGTGGGCCCGTGTCACTGTTGATGCTGCTGGTTCTTTGGCAGGTGATCCTTCAGATACTCGTCGTACTCGTGCTCAGACATCTGGTTCTAGTCTTTTGAGTCATGCCATTTTGGATGATCCTCAAAAGTTTTCAGAGGCGACAGGTCACCTTGAGTGGGATATGGCTATGGATGAGGAGTATTCTTCTTTGATGAAGAATCATACTTGGGATCTTTGTCCTCTTCCTAAGGGAAGAAAGTTGGTTCGGTGCAAGTGGTTGTACCGTACCAAGTATGCTGCAGATGGTTCTATTGACAAGTATAAGGCTCGTCTTGTTGCAAGGGTTTTTCTCAGGTGGAGGGTATTGATTACTCCGAGACCTTTGCCCCTGTTGCTAAGATGAATTCTATTCGCTTTGTACTTTCACTTGCAGCTTCACAGGGATGGTCAGTGTTTCAGATGGATGTGAAGAGTGCCTTCTTGCATGGTGACCTACATGAGGAGATCTATATGGAGCAGCCTCAAGGTTTTGTGTAGGACACTTCTTTGGTTTGCAGACTTCGGCGTTCATTGTATGGTCTCAAACAAGCCCCTCGGGCTTGGTATGAGAAGATGGACTCTTTTTTGCTTTCCACTCACTTCACACGTTGCCATTCCGATCACACAGTGTACATTTGGCGTCAGGAGGGTGATCTTTTGATTCTTGTGCTATATGTTGATGATCTCATCATTACAGGTAGCTCATCTTCCATGATTCAGGATGTTCAGCGAGCTTTGATGGAGCGGTTTGAGATGACAGATCTTGGACTTTTGCACTATTATTTGGGCCTGCAGGTTATTCAGTCTTCGGATGGGATTTCCTTATTTCAGCAGAAGTATGCTCTTAATATGCTCCAGCGCTTTGGCATGCTTGATTGCAAGCCTGCCCCCACACCTTTTCAGTCAGGTGTTGTCTTGTCTTCCACTTGTACTACTTCTTCCGTGGATACTACTCTGTATAGACAGTTGGTTGGCAGTTTGTTGTACCTGACACACTCACGTCCTGATCTTTCCTTTGCGGTTGGCCTTGTCTCTCGATTCTCACATGATCCACATGAGAGTCATTGGCAAGCAGCCAAACGTATTTTGAGGTACATTCGGGGCACCACTCATTATGGCATTCACTACACATCAGGATCCCCTCACATTGTTGGCTTTACTGACTCAGATTGGGCTGGTGATGTCGATGAACGAAAGTCTACTTCTGGCTTTGTTTTTTGCCTTGGTTCTGGTCCTATTACATGGTCTTGCAAGAAGCAGTCTGCTATTGCATTATCATCTACAGAGGCTGAGTATCGAGGAGCAGTGTTAGCTAGTCAGGAGGTTTTATGGCTTCGACAGTTGATGGTAGAGTTTGGGTTTCCTCCTGATAGTCCCACTATACTTTGGTGTGACAATCAGAGTGCCATTCATATTTCTCGCAACCCAGTGGAGCATCAGCGGACTAAGCACATTGAAATCCACATGCACTTCATCAGGCAGTTGATTCAGGATGGTTCTCTCATCTTGGAGTACATTCCTACAGAGGAGCAGGTTGCAGACATCTTCACTAAACCTTTGGCTTCGCCGCGCTATCTTCAGTTGCGCTCCATGCTTGGGGTGAAGGAAGTTGTCCTTGGGGGGTCTCAGTGAGGCCTTCCTTCCTTCTTTCATGTTTTTTTAGCATGCTTTCTTCTCTTTTTGGAGTAGAGTTTTTCCCATGAGGTTTTCTCTATTTCTCCACTTTACAGAGATTTGGTTGTAATTGGGTACCTTATCTGGCCTTGTAGCCGGGACCCAAGTTTACTTTCATGCATTGTAGTTACCTTGCTTTCTTGCATATGTTTGTAGCTGCACTTTTGCTCATCTTAAGGGGGGGTGTTAGAGTAAAGGTTTAAATTTAATCATGTTAATTAAATTACCTTTATCTCCTTCTTAACATTTCACCTTAGTTTGCATAATAAGACATTTAATAATTATATTAATTATTAAATGTATTATCCTTTTAGGGTTTTGTTGATCTCCTTTCTTAAGGATTGATCTTTTATGTAATTATGCTAATTCAATTGTTGAGAACATAGTTTTCAATTTTCACAGAGTAAAACATCTTTTTCTCTCTTTCTCCATTTTTTCTTCCCTGTGATAGGTATTCTTGCATGCAGGTGTTCTTGGACTCAGAAGTTGGATTTGACAACTTCAACAAGAACCTCCTCAGGGAATATAAGGTTTTCATGAGGCTGATCCTGAGCCGCCATCCAAGCACGAATACCTTCGCTCAAAAGAATATTTTTTGTATAAAAAGTCTCAAATTCAGGATCTTCTGCTGCACGAATCTCCTGGGAAACAAAATCATAAGCACGTAAGTTTAGAGCTAGGCCAACTACTCCAATGGCACTCATCCATAACCCGGTCACCGGCACAAATAACATGAAGAAATGTAACCAACGTTTATTGGAAAAAGCAACCCCAAAAATTTGGGACCAGAAACGGTTCGCAGTGACCATAGAATAAGTCTCTTCGGCTTGAGTTGGGTTAAAAGCACGAAATGTATTTGCACCATAACCATCTTCAAATAAAGTATTTTCCACGGTAGAACCGTGAATAACACATAGAAGAGCAGCACCCAATACTCCAACAACTCCCATCATATGAAATGGATTCAAGGTCCAATTATGAAACCTTGAAAAAAGAGGATAAATCAGAAAATAGTTGCTACGCCAAAACTAGGCGCAAAAAACCAACCAGATTGACCTAATGGATAGATCAAGAATACAAAAACAAAAACAACAATCGAAGCAGAGAACACAATTGCATTATAAGGTCGTAATTGTACAGATCAAGCAAGTTCAAATTGGCGTAACATGAAGCCTATTAGACCAAAAGCACCATGAAGAGCAATGAAAGTCCATAGACCAAATAGCTCTTAGAAAGCTAATACAATAGGTTGGTCCCGCTAATCATATTACGTAGATAATAGACTGTGGAGTATCCCCGGGGGCCTTTAGGCAGCATTGAAAACCTGGAGATGCCTATAGAAAAGTAGGGCACTTCGTTTGTTTGCATGTTAAAGGGTAGTATCAAAATCTACCTTGTGATATCAGCAATCTAAAAATTACAGTCATATCAGGGGTTCAAAGATAGTCAACAAGGAAAGTCAAAAAATGATAGGAGGTTAAAGTAGCTTTCAACATTATGACAACATGCATCCATATCAAAATCCATGACAACTAAAGAAAAATGCAATGACTTATACACTTCCAACAGGTAATGCATGCTTTGATGGTTCAGAAACTGAACAAAACTCTCATTATGTTAAAGAAAAGTCAAAGCAAGAGTATGGTACTCTCAAAAGAATGAAATGCAAAAGTTATTCACAATGATAATCCCACTTTGGGGTTATGTGTTTTAAGGGCATTCTATAGAAAGGAATTGCATTGCAAAAACCAATTTAGATGCTCACTAGAAAAAACACATTTTTCTAAAAATTGAAGTTTTCATTATGCTCACACTGTGCAGTGGCATTGAATCATTTTTTGACAAAACCTGAAGTTGCTTTCAAATTGGAAAAAATACCCATCTGGGTTCATCATGAAAATCTGATATGGAAATGGCAATATGGTGAACATCCTACATGAATTCGAAAAATGAGAGCCATTTCATGTATTATGACAGGCTGTGTTGAAAATTGAACTCTTTCTGCAAAATATGGAAAACCCACCTGGTTTTTTTTTATAAATGGAACCACATTGCTATTTTCTACAAGAAAATGGAATAAACTTGCAAAATCATTTGCATTTTTTGCAACAAATCTGAGCTTTTCAAGAAAATAAAGAGACCCACTTGGGTTCTTTAACAAGCAGTTGCAGATTCAATAAAATAAATGCTACAGGAAACCCAAAACAATGGTATTTAAAAATGGAGAAAAGAAAATACAATAATGTGATAAAACCCCATTTTATTGCTTACTGGGTGCGACCAAAGGCTTGTTTTTCTTCACCAAGTCAATAACCCACTTGGGGTTTGGAAAAATCACAAAAAAAAGTCTATCCAAAGGAATTTGAAGTTTCTTAAGAGAAAATCAAAGCTGTGGTACCACATTTCACTATGTTACAGGTCGCGACCAGAAGATTGTTTTTTGACTACAAAACGAAGAACACATCTGGGTTATTTTACAAATTGCAAATGCTAAAGTCTTAAAGAGAAAAAGCCATCTGTTCTTTCCATGGCTGCGGACAAAAGGTGCATTCCTTCATAAAAGCAATAGAAACAACAATAGAATGTCACCATTGTCAAATGCAAAAAATACAACAAGCATTTCATGCTTTTTTCTCAAGATAGAAAGAAGAAAAACATGGGTTTTCTTTTGCTCAAAATCAGAAAGGAAAGTCAATTTAACTCACTTGGAGCTTTTGTTCACAATTTTTTTGCAAACTTTTGAGCTTTTTCCTCTTTCAAAACTTCATTTGAGTTCTCATATTGGCTGTGAGCAGATTGAAAAAACCCATAGGAAAAAAAAGTGAAACAAAATGTTCAGAAGATACTCTACAGGCTACAACCTTTACTCATCAAATGAATTCAAAAGGTGGAAGAAAAATGCAAATTCTAAGTCACGAGGAAGCATTTTTACCTGATACTTGAGGTGTTTCTCAGAAATTGTCAAAAAATCAACAGAATTGGCCAAGGATAGCACATTTTCTGTGTTTTTTCCAAACCCCACGACGACATGGAGTGTTCCAGATTTCCTTTACCAACAAAATGATGTCTTGTGCCTCATGGTCGATATGTTTTGATTATTAGGGTTTGATCTTGTTTGAGTGTCGATGGGATTTTTTA
>VDFB02204929.1:0-17500 GCA_007258455.2 Sequoia sempervirens | reverse complement strand
TATTGGATCTTTCGTCGTTTGAATCGTATATCTCCTTCACTTGTAGTAATTTATCACTCGATGAGTGAATAAAAAATCCCACCTTTTTTACTTTTTTTAGGGCGATACTTCTTATTTTTTAGCTTTAGGTTTAATATAGTAGTAGAATTAAGAGGTATGAGCTTTTTGTACGTCGTATGCCTACCTTTTTCGAAACATTTCCAGTCGTTCTAGTAGATGAAGAAGGAATTGTGAAAGCCGATGTTCCTTTTAGGAGAGCAGAATCCAAATATAGTGTGGAACAAGTAGGTGTAACTGTTGAGTTCTATGGTGGTGAACTTGATGGAGTTAGTTTTGGTGATCCTGCTATAGTCAAAAAATATGCTAGACGTGCCCAATTAGGTGAAATTTTTGAGTTAGATCGTGCTACTTTGAAATCGGATGGTGTTTTTCGGAGTAGCCCAAGGGGTTGGTTTACTTTTGGGCATGCTACATTTGCTCTTCTTTTCTTTTTTGGACATATTTGGCATGGTGCTAGAACTCTATTTCGAGATGTTTTTGCCGGTATTGATCCGGATTTGGATGCTCAAGTAGAATTTGGGGCATTCCAAAAACTGGGAGATCCAACTACTAAAAGACAAGTGGTATAATATGGTATTGCTCCGTTCGTTAATGCGATATTGAGATTTTGATTCCACTTTTTTATGGAAAATGTTGTAATTAGTACGAAAGCTATCTCTATTAATTGTAAACTACGATCGAATCTATGGAAGCATTGGTTTATACATTCCTTTTGGTGTCGACCTTAGGGATAATTTTTTTCGCTATTTTCTTCCGAGAACCCCCCAAACTTCCGGATAGAGGGGGAAAATAATTTATTTTTCAAATCCTCCTTCTTACTTATAATAAAAAAGTGACCTTCCCCATCGGGAAGGTCGTTTTTTTTTTCAACTAATCCTCGTGCTCTTCAAAAGGATCTCGAAGTTGTTCAGAAGGTTGCCCAAAGGCGGTGTATAGGGCATAACCAGTAAAGCTAACAAGTAAACAAGATATGGAGATAGCGACTAAGGTTGCAGTTTCCATTGGTAGGTAATCCTATGTATGTATATATGCATAATAGTATACAAAGTTAATTAGATCTCAACCAATACTATTGTTTTTATGGCTACACAAACCATTGATGATACTTCCAGAACCGGACCAATACGAACTATTGTAGGAAATTATTTAAAACCACTTAATACAGAATCTGGTAAAGTTGCTCCCGGATGGGGAACTACTCCTTTTATGGGTATTGCAATGGCTCTATTTGCAGTATTCTTATGCATTATTCTGGAGATTTATAATTCTTCCATTTTATTAGACGGAATTCCAGTTAGTTGGGGCTAGAAAAACTAGAAAATCCGCCCCCGAGTTCATCCAAAACAAAAAGAATTAAGAAAGAAAAAATTTTGAATAGCTTTCATTTTTAGGTTATTACGTTCCGGTAGTTTGATCGTGTAATTACTTTTATCTAAGGATTTTTGGAATTATGGGTGTGCGACTTGTTAAAATTGATCTCTATTCTAGTACAGAAAACCGGTCTGTTGTCTTCATAAAATAAAGACGGTCCTTCTACCTCGTTAGATGTTGCTCTAATAGTTAATATCTGGAGCACGAGGTAATATATTCAAGAAAATCTGAACTATGGTTTATGCCTGTTTTTGAGACCTCGTGACCAAGCTTCTCAATAATTGGAAAAAACTATGATAATAAATTCAGGGATCTCTCTTCCTTTTTATACTGATGCTGACTAAAGAATGAGATAGTATTTCATTTTCTTTAGTTAGTCTATTTCATTAAGTAAGTAAGAATGAAATGGAAAGGTTATAACCCATAAAACCTTTCGAGTATTCAAAAAATCATCGGGGTGAAATGAAAATCTTAGGTTTAGATTTATTCATCTATTGAGATCTCGACAAGATAATTCCTATTGATCATCCATACTAATTGTTTTCTAGGTGATTTATATCACGAATAGGATAAAAGATCGTTCAAAAGGCCTATAGCGATTTATTTTGCATAACAATGAGCCAACTTGAAATTTGAGCATTATCACTATCAAGTTTATTTTCCTCCTTATTGTAGGAAATCATGGATTATTGTGAATCCTCTTCCTTCATACAAAGATATGAAATATCAAATATTTTTGTATTTTACAAACCAAATACTTTGTTCAAAAAAGTATTTGGGTGTTCTTGTTTAAGCCGTATGAAAGGAAATTTTCATATACGGTTTTCAGAGGGGGAATTTGAGTTTACCTATCTCAATAAAGTATACGATTGGTTCGAAGAGCGTCTCGAGATTCAGGCGATTGCGGATGATATCACTAGTAAATATGTTCCTCCTCATGTGAATATATTTTATTGCCTAGGGGGAATCACACTGACTTCTTTTTTGGTACAAGTAGCTACCGGTTTTGCTATGACTTTTTACTATCGTCCCACCGTTCTAGAAGCTTTCGCCTCTATTCAATACATAATGACTGAAGTGAACTTCGGTTGGCTAATCCGATCGGTCCATCGGTGGTCAGCAAGTATGATGGTTTTAATGATGATCTTACATGTATTTCGCGTTTATTTAACAGGTGGATTCAAAAAACCTCGTGAATTAACTTGGGTTACGGGTGTAATTCTAGCTGTATTAACCGTATCTTTCGGTGTAACCGGTTATTCTTTGCCCTGGGATCAAATTGGTTATTGGGCAGTCAAAATTGTGACCGGTGTGCCTGAGGCCATTCCGTTAATAGGAACTCCTTTGGTAGAGTTATTACGCGGAAGTGTTAGTGTGGGTCAATCTACCTTGACTCGTTTTTATAGTTTACACACTTTCATATTACCCCTTCTTACTGCTGTATTTATGTTAATGCACTTTCTAATGATCCGCAAGCAAGGTATTTCAGGTCCTTTATAGAAAGGAAATATACATTTTGAATCAGTATTCAAAACCTATTATTTTACGATATATCATTGCCGCGAATATTTCTTATTGAAAATAGGGAAATAAGAAAGCATGTTTCTCGGATTTCTCCTTTCAATTTTGAAGTATTCTTTATTTAATACAAAGAATTGAAGTAGATACTCATCTCAGATGGAGAAAATGGATTATGGGAGTGTGTGACTTGAACTATTGGTTAGGCCGTGCAGATCAATTTTAGAATCTGCCATATAAAGATTCATCACGAAATGTGTCTCTGTCCCAATTTTCTTTCCAAAAATAGGAAGTTTAGAACCTGGGTAAAAGGCGAGCACTTTGTTGTGTTCCAAGAGAGTTATTTCTATGATCGAATCCGAATTAGGCTCCGTGAGATCCAGGTAATAGTAATAACATTGATAAGTCCAATTTATTACTTCAATTTTCCTTTCTTTTTCATAGTATGAAAATGCATGCATTTCCCTTGCATTTCAATAGGGTAAACTATCGGAGTAAAAGAAGGGGTCTAAAGAAGGAAAAAGGCCAGATCAGTAACAAGTCAATACCTTGTATGCAAAAAAAATTGTGGCAGTTGAGATGAACACAGATTACAAGGAATAAGATGATCCAAAAGGCATATTGATCATGATCTAATTTGTGAGCTTACTTGGGTACTGGGCATACGAAACAATAAAATTATGAATTTTATATAGATCTTCTTAGTTATACTTATTCTAACGATACGCCGTTCATTATTTTTATTTCAATTATTGCTCGAGCCGGATGATCCAAATTGACATGTCCGGTTCTTTCGGGGGATAGATTCATTCATAATAATCTACTTATCCCAATAACAAAGAAACCTGACTTGAATGATCCTGTATTAAGGGCTAAATTAGCTAAAGGCATGGGACATAATTATTATGGCGAGCCCGCTTGGCCCAATGATCTCTTATATATTTTTCCAGTAGTTATTTTTGGTACTATTGCATGTACCGTAGGTTTAGCAGTTCTAGAACCATCAATGATTGGTGAACCGGCAAATCCATTTGCAACTCCTTTGGAAATATTACCCGAATGGTATTTTTTCCCCGTATTTCAAATACTTCGTACAGTACCTAATAAATTATTAGGCGTTCTTTTAATGGCTTCAGTACCTGCAGGACTATTGACAGTCCCTTTCTTGGAGAATGTGAATCAATTTCAAAATCCATTTCGTCGTCCAGTAGCTACAACAGTATTCTTAATCGGTACCGCAGTAGCTCTTTGGTTAGGTATTGGGGCAACGTTACCTATCGATGAATCTTTAACTCTAGGTCTTTTCCAATTTGATATAATTTAGAATATTAAATTAATATAGGAGAGGAGGGAAATCTTTTGTTTATATATCTAGGGAGTAGTTGCTTTGCTTTAAGACAAATGGTCTCTCCCTAGATATATTTTTTTGAATAAGATATTTTCTAATATTGCTATAAAATGGTCAAAGATTTCTTCCAATTACTTTCCAGAAGAACTTAAAAGAAAGGAATGAATGGATAGATTCAATATAACTATTTATTGATAAATCTAAACCGGATTCCCCGGTGAATCAATTCCAATATTTCGCATAAATTCCAATATTTCTTTGACAGATTGTTCCCCAAGATGTTTGATTTTCATTAAATCTTCTCGCCTGTAATTCGAGAGGTCCGACACTGTATTTATATTGGCCTTTTTGAGGCAGTTATATACCCTAGTAGAGAAGTTTAATTGGTCAATATACATTTGATCAAAATCTATTCTCTTCGTATCAGTCGATATATGCGAAATAGGTAAGGAAGGAGTAATATTGTCGCTTAAACTGTTTGTTCCATCGATGTTCTCTTCCTTTGCATTCAGAAAGGGAAGGAAAAAATCAATCAAATTCCGAGACGCTTCATAAAGTGCTTCTTTAGGCGCTAATCCTCCATTCGTCCATATTTCAAGAAATAGAATTTCTTGTATCTCATTTTCGCTCCAATAGGAGTGAATACTGTAATTGACATTTTGAACAGGGACAAAGGCAGCATCTATAGGAAAAATTCCATCCTTAGAATTGTAATTATTTGGATTTTGGATAATATATCCGCGACCTTTTTCAATTTGTAATGATATATCTAAGGTAATTGATTTATTTATGTTAGCTATATGTTGTGTAGTATCAATTATTCTCACAGAAGGTGGTAACATTATATCTTGAGCGGTTACTTTTTTTGGTCCGACAACATGGATACATCCTTCTCGAATTCCGTACGCATCACTTCGAAGTACAATTTCTTTCAGATTCATCAAAATTTCATGTATTGATTCTTCAATACCTATTATCACGGAATATTCGTTTGATATATTTTGAAATTGAGCACGTGTGATACATGTTCCTTCTACTTCTCCGAGTAAAACTCTTCTTATTGCGCTGCCTATTGTATTAGCTTGACCTTTGCGAAGCGGAGATAGAGTGAAACGACCATAATTAAAACGCTTATTCTCTGTTCTGAATTCCACGCACTTCAATTCTGGTATCTTAATTGAGACTGCTATTTTATTCTGATTCATAATATTATTTCAATAAATAATTTAATCATTTCTTTCTCTTTCAATTTATTCAACTCTTACACACGTCTCCTTTTGGGAGGTCTACATCCGTTATGTGGCATAGGAGTTACATCACGTACATAAGTTAATTGTATGCCACTTTTAGCAATGGCTCGTAATGCTGTTTCTCTCCCCGGACCAGGGCCACTTATCATAACTTCTGCTTCTTTCAGAAGACCTTGATTTACTAAGGTATGAACAACATTTGCTGCTGCAGTCTCAGCAGCAAATGGTGAACGTCTTTTTGTACCTTTAAATCCACAAGCACCGGCAGAAGACCAAGAAACCGCTTGCCCCCGTGTATCTGTAACAGTAACAATGGTATTGCGAAAACTTGCTCGAACATAAATAACTCCTTTCAGTATTCGATGTTTAGTTTTATGTGGCAAAAATCTTCTTGTAGCTCTACGTGGCACATATTTTCTTCTAGTTTTTGACACAAATTTTTTTGTATTTTTTGACACAACACAAATCTTATAATTTTTGATAAATTTTTATATTTCAATTAGTAAAAAAAATAAATAGAATATATATATATAATGATTCTAAATATAATATATAGAATCATTTATAATATAAGAAATATATATATTTCTTATATTATAATAATTCTAAATTGGCTGCCAAAATTTCTTTTAGAATTCATATCTTGATATAGAATAGTAATACAAATTATCCCTGTTTTTGTTTATGCCTCGGATTGTAACAAATTACAAGAAGGCGTTTCCGTCTACGAATTAGGCGGCACTTTTCACAAATTTTGCGAACAGAAGCACGGATTTTCATATTTGTGGTCCTTTATTTAATGCTAAAATCTTGTTCTTTTTTATAGATTTAATGGGCCTCAATATTGATCGGTAGCAGATATAAAGTCATCGTCATCATTTCGTTTGACGGGATGTCTATATATTATACGTCCTTTGCTTAAATCGTAAACAGATAATTCAACTCTCACTCTATCTCCCGGTACTACTCGTATTGTTCGATATCTCATTTTACCTGATACAACCGTTAAAACCTCGAAATCGTTATCTAGGTGGACTAAAAACATACCATTAGGATATGCTGTGGTAACTACCTTGGTCAACTACCTTGTTAGCTCTGTCCAAAATTAAACAAAGTACAAATTATAGAACGAGGTATGAGATTCATAGAATGATCTTATGCGTAATTCTTCAAAATATCTTTTGGATGAGGGATGGTTTGTTCGGAAGGAGAAGAGTAAAAAGGAAGGATCAATCCTTAAAATCGCTTTGATCTGGACTCATTTTCTATTTATTCTTTTCTTATTTAACTCTTGACCAAAAGAATCACTTCAATTCAAGCGACAAATAAATTGAAGTTTAAGTCTAATAATACCAAATTTTTACTCTTCGGTACATATAGAAGATCGAATTATTTCAAGCACATATTTCAAAAAGTGTAAAAAACTAGAGTCATCTACTTCATTGTATTCTTTTGAGATGTTATATTTGTATTTGTTAGACCTTTCATCCCTATCTAATAGATAAAGAATGACATCGAGTGTTTGCGAACTGCCGAAGAATATTGGTATGCTTCTATAAGTAACATTTCGTGTTAGTGCAAATAAACTGACTATACTTCCCCTCCAGACAAATGTTATGTCAAACTTTTTCTGGTATCTACTAATACGAGATCTATCCATTTGTATATTATAAAAGAGGACTTTCCCCCCCCATTTCAAAATCCTTCAATGGATACGCGCAAAAAACGGGCTAATTCGGCAGCTTTCTGATCCATTTCACGCAGGGTCAAATTTTCTTCAGTACGAGTTAAGGGGATGTCTTGTTGGCCCTTTATTTCCATATAAAGAACACGACGAGGAAAAATACCTTCTTGAACTTCCATTTTGATCGCCTGAATATCCTTAATAAGAAATTGGAGGAAAATACGGCGATTTCTTCCGGGAAATCCCCAATGAAAAAGGCATACAATTCCTTCTTTTTCATCAAACTTATTATAGCCACTACCCACATTGCACAAAATAGTGCACCACAAATAAGAGCTAATGAACAGACCTGTGATCCCATAAAAACACATCACAATTCCTTGTGGAACAAAAAGTATTTGCTGAGATGGCAATAAGGGTATCAGGTTCCTACCGAGGTAACTTGAAATTCTGACCACAAAAAATCCTAGTGAACCCAAAAAGAGGAGACAAGCAAAAAACAAATTGCTTATTTTTCGAGACCCTGTTATGGGTTCTATCCAGAGCCATTTGGATTGACGATTCATAACAAATTACGTCCTATTTAATTCGAGGGATTGAACAAATTTTCACTCCCACCCCGAAGTCATTCTCATAAATTGGCTATATTAATAAACTAGCCATATACATATAAGCATTTAAAATATAGTATTATATCTATAACGATTTTATTATTCTTCTTTTCCCATGTTCTTTTTTTGTCTGTGCTTTTTTTTAGCATGGAAATTTTGTCCTTAACTTATTGATTATCAAAATGATACTTCATTGTATCAGTCAAATAAAAATATCAATCTCTATATTGAAATGTCTATATACACATATTTTGAAGTATAGGTAAAAAAGATTTATTCTTTCACACACGGGTCTGTATACTATGTATTATACATATTATACCATATACATTTACATTCTATCCATAGATTGTTATTTATCATATATATGAATAGATCTAAATAAAGAGAAATATCTATTTAGTTCTATTTATCAAGGTTTTATCTTATATTAGAAAAAATCAATATATATAGGTATATATATATTGATCAGATTCATAGAATTTCGTCATTTTGAATATAGAAATAAAGAAAAACCATTGTAATTGCTGGAAAAAACAAGCCCACCAAAGGCACGAAACGAGAGGGTAAGTTGTTCATTATTATATCAAAAGTATATTAAATAGTCTTTTTTTTTTTTATTTATTACAAAGATAGATTATAAGATCAAATGAGTGATAGGACCAAATAAGCGGGCGTGCCTTTCTTCGTAAAATACCTAATTCATTAAGTCTTTTGTAAAGTAATTTATTACTTTACTTTGTTTGATACTTGTTTGATAGAAAACAAATGGGACCAATTTCCACATTGTATATTGGTACATATAAATGATAAAATATATCCGCTTCTCAATTCTATTTTTAGAAACTGTTCTATTCTATTAATAGATGTTCATCTTTGAGACAAAGGTCTAACTCCATAGCATAATCTTCTCTAATGCGAGAAAGTTACATAGTGTCTAGTTTTTCTGATAAAGGGGTATTTTCATGGGTTTGCCTTGGTATCGTGTCCAGACCGTCGTGTTGAAT
Source organism: Sequoia sempervirens (assembly GCA_007258455.2). Taxonomy (NCBI): domain Eukaryota; kingdom Viridiplantae; phylum Streptophyta; class Pinopsida; order Cupressales; family Cupressaceae; genus Sequoia; species Sequoia sempervirens. Next base: position 8,651 of record VDFB02204929.1, on the reverse strand, counting down.
GATCCTGGCCGGTTAATCGCTGTGCATATAATGCATACAGCTCTAGTTTCTGGATGGGCCGGTTCAATGGCTCTTTACGAATTAGCAGTTTTCGATCCATCCGATCCTATTCTTGATCCAATGTGGAGACAAGGTATGTTCGCTATACCTTTTATGACTCGTTTAGGAATAAAGGATTCATGGGGTGGATGGAGTATAACCGGAGAAACTGTATCTAATCCAGGTATTTGGAGTTATGAAGGTGTGGCCGGGGCACATATTGTGTTTTCTGGCTTGTGCTTTTTAGCAGCTATCTGGCATTGGGTATATTGGGATCTAGACGTATTCTGTGATTCCCGTACAGGAAAACCTTCTTTAGATTTGCCTAAGATTTTTGGAATTCATTTATTCCTCTCAGGAGCAGCTTGTTTCGGATTCGGAGCGTTTCATGTAACGGGTTTGTATGGCCCTGGAATATGGGTGTCTGATCCTTATGGACTAACTGGAAAAATACAACCTGTAAATCCGGCATGGGGATCTGAAGGTTTTGATCCTTTTGTTCCGGGAGGAATAGCTTCTCATCATATTGCAGCAGGTATATTGGGTATATTAGCAGGTCTATTCCATCTCAGTGTTCGTCCTCCCCAACGTTTATACAAAGGATTACGTATGGGGAATATTGAAACTTCCAACAGTATTGCTGCTGTGTTTTTTGTAGCTTTCATTGTGGCCGGAACAATGTGGTATGGTTTTGCAACCACTCCGATCGAATACTTCTTATTTTTTAGCTTTAGGTTTAATAACTAGTTTTATCTCTGGTTTAATTAAGAGGGGTCATGGAAAGAACAGGTTCAAAATCATGATCAATTCCTTTCTCAAATCCTGCTGCAGCTACGCGAGCTCTTCCTGCATGCCACAAATGACCTACGAAAAAGAAAAATCCTAGAACAAAATGAGAGGTGGCTAACCAACTTTGAGGTGAGACATAATTGACCGCATTAATCTTGGTAGCTACACCACCCACAGAATTTAAAGAACCTAAAGGAGTATGAGTCATATATTCTGCTGAACATCGTTCTTGCCAGGGTTGTATGTCTTTTTTCAACTTACTCAGGTCCAAACCATTAGGACCCCTTAGAGGTTCCAACCAGGGAGCATGAAGATCCCAAAAACGCATCGTTTCCCCTCCAAAAATAATTTCTCCAGTAGGAGAACGCATTAGATATTTACCTAAACCAGGAGGCCCTTGGGCAGATCCCACACTAGCTCCAAGACGTTGGTCTCTAACTAGAAAAGTAAATACTTTGTATTATATGCCCTCGCCTAGAGGTCCAGAATTATCGATAAGCTGTATTTGTTAAACCTAAACAAAACAAGCAATGAAACCAAAGAGAGTCAACCATGTATGTGCTAAGCTTCTCCGCATCAGCAAAACACGCTGCGAAAGCCCATGCAAAGGTTTTGAAGATGTGCTTATACCAGCAATTCCATACAAATGGAACCAACCAAACATGTTCCCTCCACTAGATCTTCTGCAGATTGTCCACTAATCCATCCCCTCCATGGATTTGAGTAAATAACCAAATATTATAGTACTTAAGTTGTTTCAGCGCCCGGGATTTCCCCTTTTCTTATGTCTCCATCACAGGTTTCTGTGTGACGCTATGCACCAGCGTTGCTTCCTGGAACATCTAGAAGAAAATCACCAACACCTAGTATTGAGTGAATACCTAAAATTCGTATCATTTCGTTCCTACATCCTTCCATAAATAAAACTAAAACATGGGAAAAGATTCTTCTGCAAGTTTCTCAGGTCCTGATGAGTGCATGATAAATACCACCCAGCTCAAAACCGAGAAGGAAATTATGAAGCAATTTGGAGATAAGTGCACAGGAAAGTGTCCGCCACCTTCACCAGACTCCCCATCCTAGGGTAGCTAGATGGGGAAGTAGAATCAATCCCTGTTCATACATAGGTTTTTCCGGTACAAAATGAGCCACTTCAAACAGATTCATTGCTCCAGCCCAGAATACAATTAATCCGGCATGAGCCACATGAGCCCCAAGTAATTTGCCTGACAAATTAATGAGTCGGGCATTACCGGCCCACCAAGCGAAACCAGTGGTGTCTTGGTCACGACCAGCTAAAGTTAGAGTTCCATTAAAGAAGATTATAATTTCGGAACGCTAGAAAGGGAAAAGGCCAAAATGAATTAAAGTTAATTTCAGTAAATTACCTTTATCTCCTTCTTAACATTTCACCTTAGTTTGCATAATAAGACATTTAATAATTATATTAATTATTAAATGTATTATCCTTTTAGGGTTTTGTTGATCTCCTTTCTTAAGGATTGATATTTTATGTAATTATGCTAATTCAATTGTTGAGAACATAGTTTTCAATTTTCACAGAGCAAAACATCTTTTTCTCTCTTTCTCCATTTTTTCTTCCCTGTGATAGGTATTCTTGCATGCAGGTGTTCTTGGACTCAGAAGTTGGATTTGACAACTTCAACATGGTATCAGAGCACAGACCTGCTGCAGCCTGTTCCTGATTTTGAAGAATTTTGGGTTGAAAGGGTTAGATCTGGCTTTCACAGGTTTACAGGGTATTTTTGTGTGGATCTGGGTTACTACTTTTGTTGGGTGCATTTTGGGCTCAAACAGACCTCACGGTTGGATTCAGAGCGCCCAAAAACCCATATTTTCATATATGGCATGCCCTATTTGAGCACACTTGCACCAGGAGGCAAATTTTTTTAGGCCCCAAGGCCGTACAGCCTCAGGGCACGATTTACGAGGTGAAAATCGCAAAAAAAATTAAAAAAAAACACAATTTTTGGTTTTATTTTTCGCGCCGCCCGTTATAATTGGCAGCGCCGCCGGTGCGCCGCTCGGCGGCCACCGCTCGGCCACCGCCACCGGCGGCAACCGCCGGCAGCGGCACCGCCTAGCCACCGACACTGTGGTCACCGCTAGCGGTAACCGCCAGCGTCAGCCACAGCAAAACCTGCCAGCGCTTTAACGCCGGCCTCCTCCAGCCCTGAGGGTCTTCATGTGACGGTGCCCGCGCCTCAGGTGCTGAAAGTCCTTAGTCTCTGAGGGCTATGCGAATTTTTAAACCTTTTTGTAGCTAGAAATTTCACCAAATCAACATTTTGCTCGTTTTAGTCTCCGGATTTTCGAATGGAAATAGGCGCTGGAAAGCCGTTCCGGCGTCCGCATTCATTCACGGAGGATGAATTTGCCGCTTGCGTCGTTTTTCCTTGTCACCGTGTCAGAACTTTTGCGACCGAGTCATATCTTAACACGGACTGCTTTCTTTTTCAGAATCCATAGGCTGAAAGTTCCTTTCTCATGCTCTTCCAGGTTCGTTAACTTTTTTCTCATCGAAATTTACCAGGTACAGAATTTTGTCTGAAGTATTTTGTTTTCTCAAGTTTTTCAAATTTTAAAATTGCAATTTGGTTTGGTTCCTCAGATTAGGTGTTTTTCGCTTTCCGGAGCCTCCCATCAGAAAACCAGAACACCAAAACTCTCAAAAAAATCAAACCCTTATGCATCTTCTGTCTATTCTAAAAGATCACATAATAATAAAAATAAACCAGCAGTCACAGGTGCAGGGTTTAATGGTAGACTCTTCTTCGGTTGAGCATCTTTCCCCACACAATTATCATACCTGGAAGGCACAGATGACAAGACTTCTCATGTCCAAAGGTTTATGGTCATGTTTGGATGATGTTCAACCTCAGTTGCAACGTCAATTTGAGATCTTTCAGCACAGGAACAGAATGGATGAGGCCATGGGGTTGTTATCCTTGCATGTTTCAGACAGTCTTCTCTTTCATCTCGAGGGTTGTGCAACTCCTCGAGCTATGTGGTTGAAGTTTGAAACACTTTTTGGCACCATTAATCAGTTCCGAGCACTTCAGATTGAGGTAGAATTGACCACTTTGGTACCTGATTCCTTTCCTTCTATTGAGGATTTCCTGATGAAATTCAAATCTCTCAGATCTTTGTTACAGGGTTGTGGTAAAAACAAAACAGATACAGAGTGCATTTACCTGATTCTATCTAAGCTTCGAGGATCCTTCCAGATTTTCTCTTCTACCTTCTATTCCACCATGGATGCTTTGGGTCCACATTTTACCATGCCTTCTCTTGAGGTATTTTGTGATCGATTGACACGAGAGCAAGCCAAGCTCACACAGTTGGATACTCTTCCTGGATCAAAGAATAAAGCATTGGTTGCTCAACCATCCCAAGGGAAACAGAAGCAGAAACAGAAGCCGAAGACAGATTCAGTTGGCAGTGAGAGTTCCTCCAAGCCACCACCTAAAACAAATTCAAAACCACAATCCACTCCTAAACAGGGTAAATCTTCTAAGTCTGGTGAGTCTTCCTCCAAGACAAAGAAGAATTCAGGTGATCCTTGTAGTTTCTGTGGCAAGGAAGGACATCCAGTTTCCAGGTGTTGGAAACGATTAGAGGCTTTGGAGGAAGCCATGCAGCAGCATCATATTTCCTCACCTCAGCCTCCTTCTCCATCCACGGGGAAAGGTCATGCTCTTTCTGCACGAGCCTCTTCTTCAGGATCCACATGGATTATTGACTCTGGTGCTTCGCACCATATCTCACACTCACAGGATTTAGTCACTGCACTTGCTCATAGTGCTACTTCACAGATTGCAGTTGGTGACTCCGTACAACTTTCAGTTCAGGGTTTAGGTACTGTTTCATTGGATGGTGGTTGTCTTCAGGATGTGCTTCTGGTTCCTGAAATTTCGACAAACCTTCTATCTGTTTATCAGATTTGCCACTCTGGCTCTGGTAAGACAGTTGAGTTCTCACCACATGATGTGGTTATTCGAGACCTTCATGATCCTGACTTGGTTGTGGCTACTGGGAGTGTGGATTCTGCATCTCGCTTATACAGATTTGATGGCTTTGAGAGTTTAGACACTGTTGGTTCTTCTCTTATTGCACATGCAGATTCAGTGAGCATGCTTTGGCATGAGCGTTTTGGCCATGTCAATTACAAATATTTACAGCAGATGAGTACTCAGGCACTTGTGATTGGGCTCCCACAGATTTCTTGTACTGATGGTGTATGTCGAGGTTGTGTTCTTGGCAAACATCATCGAGATCCTTTTCCTAAGGGTCGAGCCACTCGTGCTAGGGCACCCCTAGAGTTGGTACACAGTGATCTTATGTCCTTTCTGACTCCTTTTTCAGGGGCCCGCTATGTGCTCACTTTTATTGATGACTTCTCCATACGTACATGGGTGTACTTTCTTAAGTACAAGTCTGATGTCTTTGACTCATTCAGGATTTTTAAGACATTTGTGGAGAAGCAATCTGGACTTTCTATCAGGAGGATACGCACAGATAATGGGGGGGAATATGTTAATTAGGCTTTTATAGATTTTTGCATTGAGCATGGTTTACAACATCAGTTTACAGTCCCTTACACCCCTCACCAGAATGGTGTCGCTGAGAGAAAGAACAGAACCTTACGGGAGATGGCAAATTGTATGATACAGTCTCGAGCTATGAGTTCTTCATTCTGGGCTGAGGCAGTCAATTGTGCCAATTATATTCACCTGATGCCCCCATAAGGCATTTTACATATGACTTCCCCGAGGGAGGTTTGGACCCAAGCGTCAGCTCGAAGTTTCATCTCAGTTTTGGTAGTGAGGCCAGTGTTTTATTCCTCAAGCATACTCAAAGGAAAGCTATGGAGAGGAAGAGTCAATTCACTCATTTGTTACAATGGAGGATGTTAAGGCGTGATAAAGTTGTTTGGATCCTCATTCCAGAGGTCTTGTTTCGGCGAGATGTCCAGTTTGATGAGCGCTATCCTCAGATGGATTCTCCATCACCAGCTTCTCCCTCATTGCCTACTCCTCCCTCTTCATCACTTGAGGATTCCTTATCTCTTGAGGATGAGGTAGATGATGGTCCACCATCTCCACTACCACCAGGTGCTCCGTCTTTGCCTAGGTGGGCCCGTGTCACTGTTGATGCAGCTGGTTCTTTGGCAGGTGATCCTTCAGATACTCGTCGTACTCGTGCTCAGACATCTGGTTCTATTCTTTTGAGTTATGCCATTTTGGATGATCCTCAAAAGTTTTCAGAGGCGACAGGTCACCTTGAGTGGGATATGGCTATGGATGAGGAGTATTCTTCTTTGATGAAGAATCATACTTGGGATCTTTGTCCTCTTCCTAAGGGAAGAAAGTTGGTTCAGTGCAAGTGGTTGTACCGTACCAAGTATGCTGCAGATGGTTCTATTGACAAGTATAAGGCTCGTCTTGTTGCGAAGGGTTTTTCTCAGGTGGAGGGTATTGATTACTCTGAGACCTTTGCCCCTGTTGCTAAGATGAATTCTATTCGCTTTGTACTTTCACTTGCAGCTTCACAGGGATGGTCAGTGTTTCAGATGGATGTGAAGAGTGCTTTCTTGCATGGTGACCTACATGAGGAGATCTATATGGAGCAACCTCAGGGTTTTGTGCAGGACACTTCTTTGGTTTGCAGACTTCGGCGTTCATTGTATGGTCTCAAACAAGCCCCTCGGGCTTGGTATGAGAAGATGGACTCTTTTTTGCTTTCCACTCACTTCACACGTTGCCATTCCGATCACACAGTGTACATTTGGTGTCAGGAGGGTGATCTTTTGATTCTTGTGCTATATTTTGATGATCTCATCATCACAGGTAGCTCATCTTCCATGATTTAGGATGTTCAACGAGCTTTGATGGAGCGGTTTGAGATGACAGATCTTGGACTTTTGCACTATTATTTGGGCTTGCAGGTTATTCAGTCTTCGGATGGAATTTCCTTATTTCAGCAGAAGTATGCTCTTAATATGCTCCAGCGCTTTGGCATGCTTGATTGCAAGCCTACCCCCACACCTTTTTAGTCAGGTGTTGTCTTGTCTTCCACTTGTACTACTTCTTCCGTGGATACTACTCTGTATAGACAGTTGGTTGGCAGTTTGTTGTACCTAACACACTCACGTCCTGATCTTTCCTTTGCGGTTGGCCTTGTCTCTCGATTCTCACATGATCCACATGAGAGTCATTGGCAAGCAGCCAAACGTATTTTGAGGTACATTCGAGGCACCACTCATTATGGCATTCACTACACATCAGGATCCCCTCACATTGTTGGCTTTACTGACTCAGATTGGGCTGGTGATGTTGATGAACAGAAGTCTACTTCTGGCTTTGTTTTTGGCCTTGGTTCTGGTCCTATTACATGGTCTTGCAATAGCGGCCTCATGTCAGATTATCACCCAGCGGTGATATCGCATCGAGGGAGCGTTATTAGTCGGTTTTGATGGTTTCCTCATAGCTGATGGTTTGTTTCCTCCCGATAGTCCCATCCACTTTGTTGACAATCGTGAGTGCCATTCATATTTCTCTGAACCCGCTGGAGCATCACGGATCAAGTAGACATTGAAATCCACATGCACTTCATCGCGCTTGATTCGTGATTTGTTCTCTCTATCTTGAGTATTCTACAGTGGAGCAGACATCTTCACTAAACCTTTAGCTTCGCTGCGCTATCTTCAGTTGCACTCCATGCTTGGGGTGAAGGAAGTTGTCCTTGGGGGGTCTCAGTGAGGCCTTCCTTCCTTCTTTCATGTTTTTTTTAGCATGCTTTCTTCTCTTTAGAGTAGAGTTTTTCCCATGAGGTTTTCTATTTCTCCACTCTACGAGATTTGGTTGTAATTGGTACCTTTATCTTTGTTGCTCTGGACCCAAGTTTACTTTCTTGCATTGTAGTTACCTTGCTTTCTTGCATATGTTTGTAGCTGCACTTTTGCTCATCTTAAGGGGGGGTGTTAGAGTAAAGGTTTAAATTTAATCATGTTAATTAAATTACCTTTATCTCCTTCTTAACATTTCACCTTAGTTTGCATAATAAGACATTTAATAATTATATTAATTATTAAATGTATTATCCTTTTAGGGTTTTGTTGATCTCCTTTCTTAAGGATTGATCTTTTATGTAATTATGCTAATTCAATTATTGAGAACATAGTTTTCAATTTTCACAGAGTAAAACATCTTTTTCTCTCTTTCTCCATTTTTTCTTCCCTGTGATAGGTATTCTTGCATGCAGGTGTTCTTGGACTCAGAAGTTGGATTTGACAACTTCAACAAGAACCTCCTCGTGGAATATAAGGTTGCTGAGGTCGTGATCCCGGTGCCATCCAAGCATGAATAATTGCTCAAAAGAATATTTTTTGTATAAAAGCAAATTCGTGATCTTCACTCGGGAAACAAAAATCTCCGCACATCGTAAGTTTAGAGCGTACAAATCACTCCAATAATGGTGCACTCATCCATAAACCGTTCACCGGCACAAATAACATGAAGAAATGTAACCAACGTTTATTGGAAAAAGCAACCCCAAAAATTTGGGACCAGAAACGGTTCGCAGTGACCATAGAATAAGTCTCTTCGGCTTGAGTTGGGTTAAAAGCACGAAATGTATTTGCACCATAACCATCTTCAAATAAAGTATTTTCCACGGTAGAACCGTGAATAACACATAGAAGAGCAGCACCCAATACTCCAACAACTCCCATCATATGAAATGGATTCAAGGTCCAATTATGAAACCTTGAAAAAAGAGGATAAATCAGAAAATAGTTGCTA
>VDFB02204928.1:0-15730 GCA_007258455.2 Sequoia sempervirens | reverse complement strand
TCTATTAATCTAATTGACCTAATTAGGTTAAGGGCTGGTGCATGAAGTTGGGTTACACTTTTGTGTCCAATTCCAAAAAAAATTGAAAATGACATAACTCGAGTGCATTATAACGTGCTCACGTTATGTCATTTTAAAAGCAACAAAAAAAGTGAAAGTGATTCATTTTCTATTGTCTGTTTTTCTGCTCTGCCCGCGGCCAAAAACCCTCATTTTTGTGCTCGTGTTCTAGGAGAGGCATTCTACAAAATTCATCAACAACAGTTGCTTTTTCTTTGCAAAGATGGTACCACGACGACGAAGAGGTGCGAGAGGTAAGTATTGTTTGCTATTTGTTTTGAATTTCTTAGTTTCAAGTTGATTTTGTTTGTTTTAGGTTACATTTGATTTTTTTTTTAATTTGTAGGAGATGCAAATGATCCTAAAAATCCTCAAAATCCTCAACAATTATAGCAAGAAAATCCTCAACAAAATCAACATCCCCCACCAATCACTTAACACCCTCCACAACTCCAGCAAAATTTGAGGAAGTGAAATTGAGAACAAAAAACAAATTGAGGATTTTATCAGTAGGTTGAGTGATCCAAATGCTTCAACCACATAAGGAATGACCCTAGCAAATTCATTGAAAGAGATGTTAAAAAATGTATATTCAATTACCCAACAAATAACTGGATGGCAAGATAGGAGGCAGGCAGCTAGGGCATATTATGCAGATAAACTATCATATAAACAAGTAAAAGATTTAAAAATTACTAAAGGTGATTTGTGCTCTTTATTCACTGACCCTAGAACACATCAAAATACTAGCCTCAATGCGAAGAGGTTTCCTATTCATTGGTGCCACCACCAAGAGATTAGGAATCATTTTTATGATAGGTGGTACTTGGTCTTTGATTACCCACTGTGCAACAATTGTGAAGTCCCCAATATTTTCTTAGGAGACTATATAGTGAGTTCGTATTGAACCAAATCCAAAATTATTTTGATATGAGGGAGTTCTAGGGGAGAGGTGGGGGGTCAGCTCAGGATAGGCACGATGCACAGCTGGATCCTGCGTGGTAAGGGAGACGACCTCTCACTAGGCCGCCTCGTGAGCCCATTTTTATGCTTGTCGTTGCGAAGGCGAGTTTTGATGTAGAGACATTGCAGGCGATCAACACTTTGACTCAGAGTGCCATCCATCATACTAGCCATATTGTACAACGCCATCTAGAGGAGTCTTTAGGTGGTGGCCTTCAAACCCATGTGTTTCATTCTTGCGGGGCGACTTGTTCATATGACCCCACTGGCACTCAAGAGGATGCTACACAGGAACCGTATGCTGCTACGCAGGATCCGTATGCATCTATGGGGATGGAGAGGACGGCTGAAATTTTTCATCATGCATATGGCATTGATACTAAGGTAAAATTCAACATGTTCATTGAATTTAATTTATTAAAATTCGATTATGAAATGCAAGATTAACTAATTTAGTTTTATTATTTTAATAAAATTCTAGGGTCACAGTGTTGAGACTGGATACACCGGTCCTCCACCTACTTATTTCTGCAGTACACCTATCAGTGGGGTATGTAACTAGTAAAAAATTATAAATTTATTACATGTTAATAGCATTGTTTTATAAATGGTATTTTAATATATGATTTTGGATGTTGAATAGGCTAATATTGGAGGTTTCAAGCAAACACCTCCTAGTGCAAGTGGATTTACTCAAATGTACACGAAGGTAAAAGAATAAAGAGAAATTAACTAATGAATTCTATTTAATAGATTTGTGTAGTTTATATTCATATTGTTGGTTACGTTGCATTACACATCATTCAAACTCAAAGCATTACTTCAAATTCCATAACTAATAACTAGATGTTGATAGATGACAAAATTTCAACTGTACAATATAGTTGTTTAGAAATTCAACATAAGCAACATGATGCAATTACTTCACATGGAGGCATGTGCTTGCAAAGGTGCACCAGCACGAAAAACTATGGATGCTTGTAAAAAATCTATGAAACCATAATAGTAAGCAATAGCATAGACAAGGCAGTTAGTAGTTTGAAAAAATGCCTCAAAGAAATGCAGTCTCATGGTGATGGAATTCCATTCCATCACCACATGAGACCACATTTCTTCGAGGCATTTCTTCAAACTGCTCACCACCTTTCCTATGATACCACATTTTTCATACATGTTCACCAAAGCATTTTATCAAACTACTCACTTCCTTGCAGTTGTTGCTATGGCTAAAAGTCTAAAATAGGTGCTTTCCAACAAACTATATGGATGCTTGGAAAAATATCTATCAAAGCATAATAGTAAGCAATAATACCATAGAGAAGGCAATGAAATTTTTGAAAAAATGCTTGGAAGAAATGCGGTCTTATGGTGATGGAATTCCATGACGTGCATTTCTTTGTAATGGCATGCCATCACCACGAGACCCCATTTATTTTGAGGCATTTTTTCAAACAGTTCACTGCCTTCTCTATGCCACCATAGTTATCGTACATTTCTATGAAGGAATTTAATCAAATGGTTCAGTGGCTTGCTGCTATGGGTAAAAGCCTAAAAACATGTCCTTTCGAACAAGATATGGATAGGGAAAATAGTGAGCATGATAATAAAAAATATATAATTTAATACTTGTACTCAAAATTTTGTTCATTAGATCTCATACATTATAAGTCATGATGTGGATCGCTATTGTAACTTTTTTGTGATTGAATAATTTGTTGTTTTATTTTTAGATGTTGGTGACAAAAACACCTCCAAATGTTACGAGGGCAATGGATATCGGTGTTTCATCAAACAACCTACAATCTCGATGGCTCTGATAGGGGAGGTATGAGGGCAAATTACTAAATTTCAATTTGTTGTTGTTATAGATGTTAGTTCTAGTGAAAAATAAAACCATTATTGATTCGTAGTTTAATTCCTATTTGGATGGTTTATACAGGGCTTGAGCATGCCTTAGCATCAGCGTGCAAATATTTCCATCATGGAGAGTGATCGTGAGATGGCCATAAGTGATTATTTTGTTAAATATATCATTTTTTATAATGCAATTTCTATATATTAATGTCTTTACTTCTTATTGTAACAGTTAAAACTTCATCAGGAGCTAAACTCTAGGAGGAGCATCAGGAGCACTCCTCAAGCACAATAGAAACAAGTGACATAATTATCGCCATCGGATTTCCAAACAAAGAGGAAGCATTTATTTCTAGAGCATGGAGAGAAATGAATTTTGATTCTAGAGCCCTTTGTTGTATGCCTAGACATGGAAATTTTATACATATTTTTTATTGGATATATTTGACATTGTATGCCTATATGGCATTCTCGTAAGCCTATATGGCTATTTTGTAACTATATTTTATACTTATATCGACATATATTGATGTATGTGTACATGGCTATTTGGTTAATACAAATCTTTTTTATCGATGGTGTCCATATAGGGTCCTTCATTTTTCGGTCTGGTTCACCCAAGCATAACCCAAGAGAACCTGAGCAAAACCCAGATAGAACCCAGGAAAACCAAGTCAAAACCTGCGTGCCTAGGCATCCAAAAAAGTCTTTTTTTGAACATTTTTTTAATGTTTTATGGAGTTTGACTTTGACCCACACCCAAGGGAACCCTAAAAGTGACGTTTAAATCACTTCAAACACCTTAAATACCTCATTCTTATTCATTTGTTTTGCAAACAATAATTTTAATTCCAAGAGGCTGAGCTTTCAAAAATTGTTCATCATTGAACTGAGAATTTATCACACATCTTTAGAGAAACAGAGGAATACTACAAACTAAAACACATTACACTTTTGTTCTCACTGAATTGATGTACTCTCCAACATCTCTCTTCTCTCATGCGAAGAGTTAGAACTTCTTGGCCATGCCTTTTCATCATTAAGGAAGTTTTTCTCTTTTTGACAATGTCAAAAGCATGGCTGCATACAAATTAGGCAAAAGACTTTTCCTTTTAGATTAGCAATGCATGGAAGTTTATAACATAGCAGAAAAAATATTTTGGGGAAAAAATTGGCAAACCAAAAGTATAAGATTTTTTTTTAAAATCGGGAAAAAGTATAGAAAAAATGGGAAAAAAAGTAGATTTAAAAAAAAAAATTAAAAAAAAAGTAGAACAAGAGATAAAAAAAATTTAAAAATTTAAAAGAGCATTTCCATAGCATAGAGATATAGAGAGAAAATAAAATAAAGAGTTTAACTAATATATTGTAAAAAATAGATTTTTGTAGTTTATATTCACATCGTTGATTACATTGCATTGCACATCTTTCAAACTCAAAGCATTGCTTCACATTGCATAACTAATAACTAGATGCTGATAGATGACAAAATTTCAATTACAATATAGTTTTTACAAAGTCAACCTGAGCAGTTATGCAATTACTTCACATTGCATAACTAATAACAAGGAGCAGCTGCCAATTGCATTTGCTTGTCATGGCATGAACTATGAGACCACATTTCTTTGAGGCATTTTTTCAAACAGTTCATTGCCTTGTCTATACTACCACATTTTTGATACATGTCTACCAAAGCATTTTGTCGAATAGTTCACTGCCTTGTTTCTATGGCTGAAAGCCTAAAACAAGTGCTTTCGAACAAGCTATGGATGCTTGGAAAAATATATCAAAGCATAATGATAGCGATATCATAGACAGGCATTGAACTCTTTAATGCCTAAAATAGTCTCACCATGACAATCAAAAAACTTTTGTTGATTATCATGGCATTCCATCACCATGAGACCTCATTTCTTTTTGAGAGGCATTTTTTCAAAGAAGTTCATTGCCTTGTCTATGCTTAGCACATTTTTCATACATGTCTATCAAAGCATTTTTATCCAAGCCGGTTCATTTTTCCTTGCTGCTATGGCCCCTAAAGCCTAAAGCAGTGCTTTTCGAACAAGCTGGGATGGCGGAAAAATCTATCATAGCATAATAGTAAGCAATAGCATAGACAAGGCAATGAAGCGTTTAACTCAAAAGAAATGTGAAGTCTCATGGTGATGGAATGACATGACAAAGAAAATTGCTATGGATTGTCATGGCATTCCATCACCATGAGACCACATTTCTTTGAGGCATTTTTTCAAATAGTTCACTACCTTGTCTATGCTACCACATTTTTCATACATGTTTACTAAAGCATTTTATCAAACAGTTCACTTCCTTGCTGCTATGGAAAAAAGCTTAAAATAGGTGCTTCCAAACAAGCTATGGATGCTTGGAAAAAATCTATCAAATCATAATAATAAGCAATAGCATAGACAAGGCAGCAAACTGTTTGAAAAAAAGCCTCAAAGAAATGTGGTCTCAATGGTGATGGAATGCCATGACAATCCATAGAAATTTGCTTGTCATGGCATTTGTCATGCCATTCCATCACCATGAAACCATTTCTTTGAGGCATTTTTTCAAACAGTTCATTGCCTTGTCTATGCTACCACATTTTTCATACATGTCTACCAAAGCATTTTATCAAACAATTCACTACCTTGCTGCTATGGCTAAAAGCCTAAAAAAAGTACTTTCGAACAAGCTATGGATGCTTGGAAAAAATCTATCAAAGCATAATAGTAAGCAACAAGCTAAGGTCTCATGGTTTTTTTTCACGCAAAAATCAACGTGATTTTATTCACTTTTTTTGTAGGTTATAAACACATTTTTTTTGGCAATTTTGTTGTTTGAAATGGGAAAAAATCATTGACCAAAAGGTCAAAGATTTTTAAAAAAAATCGGGGAAAAAATCGTCCAGCTTGCAGATTTTTTAAAAATCGGGATTAATCAGGATTTTTTGCAGATTTTTGCTTCTATGGTTTATACACTTCAATTGTGCAACCACCCTTTGGTTCTTTGAAAGAAAAATCTGCCTATTCCAGTGTTACACTGCAGAGGTGAACTAGATTTTGTATTATGGAGCTGTATTAAGCTGCCACTTTGAAGACCAATGTAACAATGATACAAAATAATGTTTGAGACTACAAGAAGACATCAAAATGGCTAGTGTACTAAAAAAATTCTTATGATTTACGAATAATGTTCATAACTCTACTCAGTTGGCTTCTTTTTTCAAAATCATACAAATTGAACCCTAGCATCAATAAACTCTATATATCAAGCTACCACAATTCAAGTTTCAACGATGAATATTTATCATGCATGTTTTAAATGAGATTCAAGTTTATGGTGGTTTTTTTGTTTATATGATGATATGTGATATTCTAATCCTAATTCATGCTTCTAGGTTGCATAGATATATATTTTGTTTTTACATGTTTTTTGTACCAACGAACCCAAAACAAACCGAACCCCCCTCCAATTTTTTTTGGCCAAACCGGTGAACTAAACCCCCAAACCTGAACCTCAAAACCTATTCCAACACTCTTCATTCTTCCTGCACAAACTAAATTGACGACCAAATTATGTTGCCCCTTGACTTTACCCATGTTTACTCCCTCAAACCTCTCTTTTTCATTCAAAACCCCTATTTTCCCAACTAGGGCATGTCATGCCATAACATACTTTTGACCTCCCCTGTCCTTGTAGACCTTTTGAACACATCAAACTCCATAATCTCACCCTATTTCCAACCTATTCTAACTTGTTTTCAAGCAATTTCTTCTTTTCACCTCTTCTAGCTTTGCTTTTAAGGGGCCTTAATTTTGAATTTTCAAGGGCAATGTTGGTAATCTCTTCAATTCCCTTACCCCAATGCTATTTTCTTATTCCTACTCCTATCCTGCTTACATCAGGACCCATATCAACTGAGACCGGCTAAACAATAGGTGGAATGGCCTATTTCAACATACTACACTCAAACCCTTAAAGGGATCGATCGCAGTTAAGCATTATTTCAGGCGATTTTTGTGTCGGGTGAGAGGACCATGCCTAGTGTAAAGATGCCTATTGAGCGATGTTGGAACTGATGTTTAGGTCACCGCGAGTTCGCGAGAATGAAAGTTGCACCACTTTGCAACTTTCCATTGCTCTATTGACACTTTTCCATCAAGCGGACACCATGGAAAGCACTCTAAGATAATGAAAACCAAGAGGTTATTGTAGAGGGCGAACGATCCCATGGGATTAGGCGAAGTTTCTAAAAATCTGCGTGGTGTAGAAACCCTCATGTGTTGAAGTTTGTATCCATTTTCCCCTTTGGACCCTTAAGGGATCGATCTGGTTAAACGTAGCTCGGAGCAATTCCGCGTGTTTGGGTGTGAAAGAGGACCATTCCTATTGTAAAAATTCCTATTCAAACATGTTGGAATAGTCGTTTTGGTCACGAGTTAGAGCGAAAGTTACCGCACAGCTTTCCACTACTACATTTGACGCACCCATCAACTAAAAATAGACACCCGCGGAAAACCACTTTAGAGATAACAAGACTGAGAGGGTTATTGTAGATGGTCCCAACATGATCCACTTAAGTTAGATGGGGTTTCTAAAGTGTCGCGGTGTTAAAGGTAACCTCATGCTAAGTTCACGACCATTTTTTCCCTTTGGACCATAAGGGATCGATCGATTGAGCATGCTTCCGGAGGCGATTCCGTCATTTGGATGTGAAAGAAGGACCATGCCTAACGCCAAAATGCCTATTCGAGGGCAGCATTGGAGCGGTTTGTTTGGTCCACCCACGAGTTCGCGGAAAGAAAGTTGCACCACCTTGCAACTTTCTCTTTGCTTGCATTTTGACTTTACTTTTCCATCCGGCTGGCCCGGACACCCACTTGAGAGAAAACCACTCAGAGATAACAAAACCAAGAGAGGTTATTGTAGATGGGTAACATGGTCCATAGGATCGGATGATAAGTTTCCTAAGCATCCACGATTAATCAAATGGCCCTCATGCGAGGATTTCGCGTATTTTCCCTTTGATCCTTAAAGGGATCAATCCGGTTGAAACGTAGCTTCGAGGTGATTCAGCGTGTTTGGGTGCAAATCACGACCATTCTAGTGTAAACATTCCTATTGAACCACATTAGAAACTGATTCGTTGGTCCACCGCGAGTTGCGAGCGAGAAGTTGCACCACCTTGCAACTTTCCTTTGCTTGCATTTGACACTTTTTCCATCAACTAAAACTAGACACCACGAGAAAACCACTCTGAGATAATGAAAACCAAGAGAAGGTTATTTTAGAGGGGCCCAATGCAATCCCATAGGATTAGACAAGAATTTTCTAAGCATCACGGTGTCCGAGTAACCTCATGATGAAGTTTGCAGCCATTTTTCCCTTTGGACCCTTAAGGGATCGATCCGGTTGAATGTAGCTCAGAGCGATTCCATGTGTTTGGGTGTGAAAGAATACCATTCCTAGTACAAAAATACCTATTCAGATGCGTTGGAACAGTTCATTTGGTCACACGAGTTGCATAACGAAAGTTGCACCACTTTGCAACTTTTCACTGCTTGCATTTGACACTTTTTCCATCAACTGAAAACTGGAAACCGCGAGAAAACCACTCTGAGATAACAAAAACTGAGAGAGGTTATTGTAGATGGCCCCAACACGATCCCATAGGTTCAAACAGAGAATTTGTAAGCGCCATGGTATCTGAGTAATACCCCGTCAAAGATTGCTGATAAAATGCACAAAACGTTATGAAAAACCTTCTAAATGGATTAAAAAGAAAGGTAAATCCATATAATATTCAAATATAAAAATATATGGATCAACTAATTGAAATACAGGCTGTACAATCTGCTGCTACAACTGAAAATACATAAAATTTTGATTTTTTTTTAGTTTTTATTGTTTTTGCTTCTTCAAATCACAAAATCCAACCTTCAATTCAAGTTCTCCATGTTTTTAAACTCTTTCCCACCAATTAAAAACTGATTCACCTTCCTAAATTACCTTTGAACTGGTTTGACTCTTCACATTCCCTCCATAATGCAAATATTGCAATTTTACAACATTTGAGTTTGCAAATTTTGCAATTTTACAACATTTGAGTTTTGCAAATTTTGCAATTTTTAAACATTTTTCACTTTTTGAAAAACCCAACCTCCTAAACACCTAATATATCTAAAATATGATGAAATACATAATAGAATGGTCTCATAGACCTTATTTTAATACAAAACTCAAAATCCTATATTCTACTCCTTATTTGCCTTGATGAACAAAACCTACTCAATGGTGCTCCTGCACCCATCATACATTGACCTTCTTTCCCATCCTAAAGTTTGGACCACATCCATTACCTCCACATAAAACTCTACATCCTTGGTCTGCTTGGTTCCCATGCCTTGATATGGTTATGCAAATGAAAATGAAGCAAAGTAATCATCTCCTTCTTCGCTGCCTGGAAGAATGCATGCTTAATGTTTTGATACATGATATCAGCTCTCTCATCTACTCTCATGGTTGAATACGAAAATCTAGTATGGTGGACCTCTAGAGTTCCAATCATCTTTCTTCCTCTTCCACCAAATGTTGGACCAATCACACGTCTTCCAGCCTAATTGACTTTGTTTTTGAAAGATGAAGTTTCTCTTGAGTCACCAATGTAGCTCTCTCTGCCTTTTTAGATTCTTTCATTGCTACAGATCGTCTCTGGGATTTAATCATTTGTACCAAATGGTTGATGTTCTTTGAATCCTTGCATCTAAAGGAAATTTCCTCAACATAAATACTTCTAGGGAATTTCAATGTTGCCATTGTAGTTGTTATTAAAGTCGGTACCTACAACATTGAAAATTATCCTTATATAAGAATTCCCTCCATCTTGTTGGCTTGTAACACTCTTGATGGTGGCTACATAATCGGTCCGTTTACTCTTTACCATATATCGCCAGTATTGACTCGCCACGGATTGCTCCGAAATTAGAATCCGCTATTCCATGATAAAATTCCCAACCACCATCTTCAATAATTGCCACTAGTTCAAGTTCATTATGCTTTCATAATACTTTATATCCATAGAGTTCATCCATTCCTTCATGCCATCAAGTGAAGATTGAGGAATGGCGTCAATGCAGAGTACATCACGCTTGAAGTCTTTCAAAATAATAGCCATATAATATTCCTTTTTCCCAAGTCATACTCTGTCAAGGTTAACAATCTCAATCTTGAACTAATAGTGATTACTAAGAAAGGTAATTCCACCAACTCTATCAAACAGTTTACCGTAGGAACAATAAAAGCAGAGGCTTTCAAAGGAACTCCATGAAAACCAAGCTCTCTAAATGGTATATCAAACTCTTAGACCTCATTCCCACACATTTACAACCAAATTCAAAGATTTTCCTTCAAAAGGCTACAAATTCAAATGTTGACAATTTTGTAGCAAGAATGCATTTTTTTGCACATTTGACCACCGAGACTCAAAAAATCACCCTAATACACCTTAAATGGTCTTGATTGACCTTATTTAGCATAAATAAACACAAAATACCTTAATCTAATCTATTGACCAGCTATCAACCTTCAAAAAGTGAAAATTTGCAACTAGGAGATTAGTTGCTCCTTCACGAAAATTACATTGTGTATGAGCCTTCAAGAGGCTTTAAATCTAGCCTTTACAAATGATTCTACATCTTTCCAATCATGCCTAACTGTTGAGATTGTAACTAACATGACTTATTACATTATAAATCAATTGACCATGTAATATGACCTTATTCAATTGACAATTTACTCAAAACACAATTTACTAACTAAAAATAATTCCATGAACCAAATTTGTTCAATAACCTTGGTGCCCCTACACCAAATTTCAATATTTCAATAAATGTCATTACAAGTACAAATCTCATTACAATGCCTTAGGTACTCTGTTCTTAAAGATATTTTACAATGTCACTCATACATTCAATATTTTCTTATAATGTCTACATCATAGGTTCTCATTTAGAGGTTAACTTCAAATGAGGAACTTGAGATTCCCTCACAAAGCTTCACACGCTCTTTTAGAATGGCTTCAAATAAGAATTGAGATTTGTCAAGATCATCAAAATAAGGATGTTGCATTGCTTTTTTGGTTGAGATTCTCTTTGATGGCTCAAAAATCAACATTTTTTGCAAGGAGAGACCAATCAATTTTTACTAGTTTAGTTACAGATGTACGCAAAGTAAAAGAATAAAAAGAAACAACTCATCCAAAATGGAAATGAAATGAAAATAGATGGAAGGCACTTACAGATAGTCATGGAAGTCTCTCAACTTAGTCACTCCTGGTCATACATCTTCACTGTGAGTTCCAAGATACCTATTGCACACAACACCTCTCATGAATCTAGAATATCTTGAAATTCGAGATGCTCCTATAATGTCTACATCATAGGTGCTCATGATAAGGTTAACTTAAAATGAATAACTTGAAATTCCCTCACCAAGCTTCACACGCACTTTTGTAATGGCTGAAAATCATAATTGAGATTTGTCAAGATCATCAAAATAGGGATGTTGCATTGCTTTTATGCCTGAGATTCTCTTGGATGGCTCATAAATCTGCATTTTCTGCAAGGGGACACCAATCAATGTTTACCGGGTTACTTATAGATATGCAAAGTAAAATAAGATGATAGCATTGGCATCAAACAAATTAACGTGGATACAATTATAAATTAATAAGAGCCATTGTGAATATACTTACAAATTAATCCAATGAAACATCCGGATCTACTCTACTCTTTATTGTGTCAAGTATTGCCTCATGGTCAGACTCATGGACCTTCGACAAGGTCTTGTTCAAAGGTCTACCCCATATTCTCTCAAATGAACATTGGATTCCACAACAAGGTTCGAGTAATGAAGAGTATTATGATGTGTGTCAAAGTCCTCAAACAACCAATGTTTAACACTCTTATGTGGGTACCTTCTAAGCTACGTTCTAGTAACAACAACTGAGCCTGTAGGGTATTCAATGTTTTCTCCATCTATAACTAGGGCTTCCAATTTCTTTTTGGCCTCAACACAACAACACAAGTAGTAGTTTGTTCCCTCTTCATTTTCTTCATCTACAATAACTGCATAAACATGCCTTGCATTGATATGTGCAAAAAATCACTTGAAATTGGTCAACATTATGAATGCGATTACAAAGTAAGATAACAATATGGAATTTCAAAAACTAAGCAAGTAGATATATATTACACGAGTTGAAGACTAGATCGATACATGGTCAAAGTCGATAGATGATTCCATCTATGTTAGTTCCAATGTAGTCGGAGGGTGATATGTGTGAAGTGGGCTAAGATAACTTGTCAACCATTTTGTCAACCCACTCCACGACTCACAATCATTCTAGGCTTGCATTGTACATGAAGAACAAAAGCATGCCATCTTCACGTGTGCTCCCGATACTCATGAACACGCATTTGTGCTAAGGAAAGAGTGTAGCTCACTTTCGATCTTGTTAGTGTACAACAATCCTCATATGGTGCAATGTTAGTATCGGCCATCAACCAAAAAATCTATGAGCCCGAGATGTACCTTCATTACCTAGACCCATCGAGCATTACACCACTTTCGGCAGTTGAACTTTGCATCTATCAACTTTGCACTATCTTTATACTTTAACTCTTCTCATGCTAATGCTCTTTTCATACGTACTCGCACCATCATGCTCCCCTTTCCATGCCCATTTCACAAAAGTTCCCTTATAACGGGCACACAGCAGTGAGATGCATCTTACTTGCCTACAACCAGGTAGAACAGTATTGCGTTCTTGGTATGTTGCACAATTATCTGACCATATTATATGTCAACCGTATGCTATGCCCCTCCAAGCCAAATCACTATAGAACATTTGGAAGCAACCTTGCACAAAATTTGGAGAATGTGTGCGATCATTACTAATATAAAAGTGATACTCCCTCAATACCTTCCTTTGGTCCTCTATACTATCAGCTACATGAATGAATGCTATGTGCACAAATATTGAAACCTATGTGGAGTTGTAATACTGTGACTACACCTCACACTATGGCTATAGAGTGTAGTTCTCTGCAAATTCAACCACTGATACTATGCTTCCAACTGGAAAGGTGTCCTTGCATAGCTTGAATTGTGTGTCCAACCATCAGGCTCTATGGGTATGTCTTGCATACTCATGAAACATGGACATAAATTGAGACACTAGAATCTTCTCAATAACCAAATCACACATTTTTGCTTGAGACCCATCTTTTGTAGCGTATGCCATTGTTTTATACTTCCCAAAATCTACTAGTTTATGTCCCACCTCATCTATGCTTTCCATATGTTGACATACTAGCATTCGTTGCAAGCCACCGCAACACTCACATGAACCATCCAAGCATGCTGTCCTGTAGAATATTTGGCCATCCTCTATTTGACATAAATTTTTTGATAAGAACTCTCTTGAATATTTTGGTGGGTTTTCTATTCCACAATCCTGCAAAACATCGTTAGTATGCAAATCTAAACATATAGAACGATAAACATCATAATGGTTAGCGAATTCAATATGTAGTCTACAACAACAAGTAGTGTGTGCGTGATTTATCTTGACATAAAAAGGTTTAATAATTTCAAAAAATCTTTGAGAAATACTAATTTGAGGATAAGCATTTTGAAATTTATGAAAAATTGGAGTTTAGTCATTATCAAAAATGCTTTGGATGTGGCTCATGGTTTCGACTATCGGTTCTCCTTCTTACAACATCCCTTTGATTCGGAGATGGCCTTGTATTATTCTTCCAATAATCCTCAATTACTGTTCTCAATGCTTCAACAACTTTTTATCTTTGTGTGGCGGAGTCTTCACGAGAATTCCCATAATTCATTTGAATCGGTGCTCTCAATTCTTTGCCACCTTTGAACGACTTTTGATAAAGTTTTTCTACTAATTCCCATTTGTTCACTTGTCATTTTAATGAGACGAGATCTATTTGTTTGATAGCTTACCAAAGTCGATGTAATGACACATCGGGTGACATTACTATCCTTTGAGTGTGAGGTCTTACCCACACTCTCATAAGCATCCATTAGATTCTTCACAATAGTGTTTTCAATTGATGCATTTGATGTTCTCACCCCAAGAGTCTTCACGATGTTTCTATACTTTAAACCCCGCATCATTTGAACAAATAGTTGACATCTTGCGGTCTCATTTAGCCTTTCAAAGAACATTTGCCAAATCTTATCAGCATATCTTCTACAAGTGCATTCTGGAATCTTACCTTCCATGTGCTGCAAAATATCCTCATCAATATTAATCAAAAACTTTGGCTTTCTATGCAAAATTCTAGGTGGCGTTCTCTTAGGTACATACATCTCAACATTAGCAATTTAATCAATATTTAATTGAGGTGGGCTAGATTGCGTACCTTCGATCAAGGGTGGAATAGAATACATAACTTGAGGTTCATGTGGGGATGATGGCATACATTGTTTGTCAAATCTGAGTGATGATGTACTCTCAATTTCAAATGTGGTGGATGGTGTCCAACCATACTAACTTGTGGTAGATGGTGTCCCTCCATATTCGCTTGTGCTTAATGGTGTCCCTTCATATTCACTTGCGGTAGAGGGTGTCTCTCCAACTATGGTATCTACATCTCCCCTAGCACGACTCTTTCACATTCATTCCCTTTGTGCTGCCAATTTCCTTTCTCTTTTTGGCAGTTGAGGTTCCTCTTCAATTGGCTTGTTTTCGTCAATTGTTCCCAATTTATGCTTTTCACAATATTCCCTCATCCATTTTTTCTATTTATCTATGAAGGCTTGGAGCTGATCATCTGTTAGTTTTTTCCTTTTAACAGTTCATTTCTTTGGCATGCTGAATAATTTTACCTATGCAAAAAGTGCTAAGTCAAGTCAAATTAACTAATAGTGAAGGGTTGTAAAAGTCTATTAAAGAGGGAGACCAACGGTCACCTCTTTCAAATGTTAGTTTTTGAAGTTGAAGTGGTTTGTTTTAAGAGGGAAACATTATAAAAGGCCATGATAAACTTGAATGGAGGATGATCCTTGGATTGGGCGTCAAACCAAATGAGGAAATGTTGAGTTTTCCTTAACAAAATTGAGCTTTTGGTGACTGAAATTGAGTTTTTGAGTTGGGAAGTGTTATTTTATGTTAGATTGAGCATGATAAGGGTATTTTAGGCTTGTTTCAATAGTTTTCAATTTTTGGAGTGTTTGGCAAGTGCTACTTTCAATAAAACATATGGTTTCTAAGCCTAGGGAGAGGTTTTTATGGTTTGGGTGGTAAATGATTGAATCTCTGCAATATAATGCTAATTTGAAGTTTTGATAGATATAAAGTGTTTCCCCAAGGTTTCAGGAGATTTGGACAAGTTTTCAAGGCGGGTCCCTTTGTAAAGTGGGCTAATTTGGGCCCTAAAAGTGTAGAAAACTCAATAATTTGTGTAGTTTAAAAATAAAACAAGTAATTATGATTACTGTTGATATGTTTAGTACTGAATGGGTAAAATAAAGGTGTCTAAAAGGTCCTAGGTCTGTAGAACAAAAAATTTGTATAATGAAGCTTATTAAGCAAACCATTGCTAATACTAGTACTTTTAGGCTTAATGAAGGTTTGGTTGTTCAAGGGTGGTTATGGGTGTTGAAGGAAGTTGGGACTCTTGATTTGAAAATGTATAGAAACATCACACAATCCTGAACAAAGGGTTCAATGAATTACTTTTGAGGATTTGGTGCTCTACTCAATGCCTAAACTGTGGAGTTTCAAGTATTTTTTTGTGTTTTCAGTTTCTTTTTCCTG
>VDFB02204927.1:0-17417 GCA_007258455.2 Sequoia sempervirens | reverse complement strand
ATATATATATATATATAACATGTCAAAATGTTCTCATTATTAAAATGGCCATAATTTTCATTTTAATAAACATACTCTAAAACCTTCCTCAAGACCTTATTTTCAATGCCCACCAAAATGGAGACGTGAGTTGCATAGCCTGCTAAAATGGCCATAATTTTCATTTTAATAAACATACTCTAAAACCTTCCTCAAGACCTTATTTTCAATGCCCACCAAAATGGAGAAGTGAGTCGCATAGCCCGCTAAAATGGAGAAGTATTTTCAAGGTAGCCCGCCAAAATGGAGAAGTGAAAGTGCCTGATTTTGGATTGCAACCTCTGCCCATTTTTCTGCATCGGACATGATTCATGCAGAATCTTGTGGTAAGTCACTTTCCATGGTTTCAGTTAATTTTACTTTTCAAATCTATACACGGTAGGCCATATGATCCATTCGTTTTTATCTTTCCTTCTACACTTCAAGCTTGGTTATCCTGTAGATGGAGCATGTTCATCATGCTTTTCAAGTTTCTGTAATGAATCTGGTCTTCATCTGCTTCTAATTGTCCATATGCTTCTTTTATCTGTCCTTGCATTTTTATTCAATCTTTATGACAGAAGACCCACAGCACAGTAGTCCTTGTCACATTCAAAATCCCAATGAAGTTGTAAGAAATATTAGAATATACTTACATCGTAGCAATAGCTTAACTATCAATACAAATTTGCATAAGTGGGAACTAAATGCAGACCCCAATAACGTATACGACACCACAAGCAAGAAGTAGGTAGCTTGCAATGTCATGAAAAAGAGCCAATATCTATTTCTCCCCTTTAGCATTAGATAGAGCTTTCGTCATTACAACAACACTGCATGTAGAAAACATAATCATTTAAAATCAATTCACTGTTGTTTACAAATATTGTGGTACAAGGATCATGCATCTAGATCATCACTATTTGGGATGAAATTGTATTTTGACATTTTGTTTAAAAACAAGCAAATATTAAACATCAAGTACAAAATTTTGATGTAAAACAGAAAAAACTATTGGGATATCAAAATGGGAAAGAAAATATATTATATAGCATACATTTTGAATGCAGGAAAGGTACTCAAAAATTTAATAGGAGGGGAATGTCTCTCCTAATCTTAATTGGACCATATTTGATCAACACTCTCTAGCCTGTGATGAATCAGATAATCAAAATGAGAGTCAATGGAAACAACATGTAAGTAAGGAAGTATAACCATTCATAGAAAAACAAGATAAAGTAATCGCTGGTAGCTCCGAGGGTAGATAGTGATTACGGGCATGAGTTGGTTGAGGATAAGAAAATGAAAAATCATAAGCCATACTATGAAGAGAAAGGAATCAAACCAAGATTGGTTATTCTTGAGGACAATAATCAAGAATTGGGACAATTTATCTATGCTCCCAAAAATGGGTTCGAACTAAGAAACGTAGGTTTTAAAATTTTGTGCATATAGAAAAATTATTAAATTTTAACTATCATTCAGTAAATCCAATTCCATGTTAATCAATTTTCTACAAGTAGGACATGTCATATTCAGATATATTGTAAAACTAAAGACAATATTTAATAAACAACAACAATGTCCTTCACTTGGAATATCAAATATACATTAGAAAATATTTTTAACACCCCAACTAGGGATTGATTGAACATAAATCGATGCCAATGGGAGCTCGTGGTAATCAACAAAAAGACCAAATAATTACAGACAGATGTTGAAATGGTCGCTGGATAATGGACACTAGTTTTTTATTTTCACAATTAGTTTTGCTGATTTGGCAGGCTATTTATTGCAGGTTAGATACACACTAAAATTTTTAGTTTCTTGTTGAACAACTTTCAGAATGTGACTACCCCTGCAAGCCAACATCTAGAAACAAAACTCAAAAACAATAGATGTTGATGCAAGGTATACTCTACTCTAGCATCTATTTTTAGGTGCACTGTTTACTGATGTGTTCCAATTTTTATTGCTAGTTCAATTAATTTCCCTTTATTTTGTGAGGATCTCTACCATCCTACTTCAAAAAGTTTGTAGCTCTAAATTAGAGCCTGTGGTGCAATTATGAGTATATGTGAGAACAAAGTATTCCCTGATCAAAGGCACCTTTTGTTTATGATTTAGTTTTTTCACTGCAACCTCTTGAAATTTAATAGAAGCTTTCTTGCCAACCAAAATAAAAAGTATGTATTGCTTCTCTTAGTTTCTGTATTGCACACTCTTTAAGAAATAAAAATTCATGCCCTTTCCATGCCCAAAAAATTTTGATGTTAAAAATTGTGACATGTTTTGACAGATTCAAGACAAGAAAACAAATCATAATCAGGATGGACATTTTCTGGTTTCAATGAGCATGCCTCAGGTGCAGAACTATAACAGAGTGAAAAAAGATTGTAACTAGAATTTGTTTTTTTATCTTATAACTTTCAAAAATAAGCATTAAATGTTGAACCTTATAAGAAATTTTAAACAATTCTCCAAGTATTGTCAATGTAAGTTCTGTTGTGAGTGTTTTTCCTATATTGTTTTGCTTGTAGGTATGTTGAACAAGTGTTGTTTGTGTTACAGAGGCCTTCAAATCCCAAGAAGCGGAGGGTGGTTGTGCATGCTTCAAATCCCTGCTTCAGTTAGTAATAGAGGAAGGGTATTTTAATATTTTATGGGCTTGCCTATTTTAACAAAAATTTAATGGGTGAAACGTATCTTCAGGATCATTTACACTAGACATGCTTTCCTTTTAAAAATTACTTAGTTCCCAATAAGAGGCATGCACCTATGCATTGTATTTTCAACTTTTGACTTTTTTTCTCCCTTATTCTCATTCCAACGTCCACCTATACAAGCAATTTGTTATTTAAAATTTGAAAGCAACACTTTGTATTGAGGTGCATGCCTATAAATGGGTAAAGTGTTTGATGATTTGAAACACCTATCCCGCTTGATTAGGCATGCTCCTTATAATAACAATTTGGAACTTTGTCTTATAACAACTTTCTCTTCATATTAGCATGTTCCTATCAATGGAATATGTTGCTTGTTTGAAGTGAAAAAATGCCTTTGTTGATTGTGCACTTCGCAAGGAATTTTATGCTTTGAATTTCTCATATAAAGAGATATGCCCCTATAAATGGAAAGACACCCTTTTGATGAACTAAACTCTTTTTTCTTTGTTTCACATGCACACCTCTATACATGAAAAAAGTGATATGCACTTTTCCTTAAGATAGGTGTGCACTCAAATATACAAATTTGTCTTCAAATTTAAAGTATAAACCTCCATGCTTAGGTGCATGCCTCACAATGTAGTTTTGATGTTTGAAATTTTGAACTAGTTTTCTCAATAAGGGGGCATACCATTTTATGCAAACCTTACTTCAATCTATTGACTCCTTTTTTTCTTTTCACAAGTGTCCACTTGAGCATGGGAAAACATCTTTTCTAATTCACTAACCTCAATTTCCTAACACAAGTGCATGCCATTGTAAGCAATTACTATTGTGACACTTGAAAATAAAAAGTCTTGATGAGGTGCACACCAATAAACTAAAATTATCCTTTGAAATAGTGAAGCTACCTTATTTTAAATGATTGCATTCCTATCTAGCATTCTTGAGTTCAAATTTGATGACAACAAATCTGATGCAATGATAGGGGTTCAAAAACTCACTAACTTTTAGAACTTGACAAATCTCAATCTATTCTTTCTTGTCCTTGCAACTAGGACTCATTATCCCTTCACAAAACTCTTGTTTCAAATTACCCAAACTAAGAATAAGGAAAAAATCCTCTTGTAGATTCCACAAATGACCTTAAACAACATCAGTTGATTGACTCAACACCAATTTCCAACCTTGACAACTCAAATAAGAGAACTTTCAAAAGTAGACTGTCTAAAATCAGCTTTTAGGCCCTTTAAGACCACATAAACCACCAACCATAAATCCCCAAGCCCATATCTCTTTACTAAAGCCTCAAAAAAGTATAAAATAACCTTCTCAAACACATCATACTATTCCCCATTCTTTGTTCATAACATTTTATGAAACACCTATCTCAACCTTCAATTCTTGACCCCAAAATAAGACTGCCTCCAAATTGTCTTAACAAGACAATCAAATAAGAAATGGCGACAACTTATAAATTCACCAAAAAATAACTAAGAAGAGATCAAAACACTCCTAAACAACCTTTCAAAACTTTAATACCTTGGAAGGACTCACTTTCTATAATCAAACCTTTGAAAACTTCACTGTACATTATCAATTCCAAGTTTTTCACAGTTTTTTAGAACTAGGGCATCATACATTCTCCATGGGTTTCCACTAATATTAACATATGACACTATTGTCCTTACTACCTACTAATAGTGCTATCTAACTACCTTATCATTGTTTACTATTTTTGACACTGTTTTACTATAGATATCTCTATGACATGGTAAATCAAATACATTTGCCATGTCTTAGACCTTATAGGTGAATTTATTTCTTCATTGTACTGTGCTCATAACATTATTTGACACTGCTACCTATAGGTGTGTAGTGTATTACACAGATGTTCGACACTTTGAAGGAATCATTACACTCTAGACAGGGCTTTACAATGGCTTTGATAGCCCTTTTCACTATCATTTGTTACTTGAGAGCTATTCACTTACTCTTATGTACTATCCCTTGCTCTTGATCACTGCAATCTATGAACTGCCCACCAGAAGGTTATGCAACACTGTCACACGTTTGATGAACTTGGTCTTCACTAGCTCTTATTCTTGTCATTTATTCAATAGTATCTAACACTTCCCTTTTTACTTGCTACAGTTCACTATATCAGTTCATCACACAAACCCTTAATATTTAGTCCAAGACCCCCCCTTACACAAACCCTAGGGTTTGTTCATAGGTTGCCACCATTTGGTAATCATAGTAGTCTTTTAGAGGTTCTCAATGATTAGAGGTTGTATGAGACTTCCAGCTTTTCTTTGTAAGAATAGTCAAAATGATTTTGAATTTTTCCTAATTCAAGGTTCTGGCTACCAAGCTGTAGAATTCTCTTTAAATGATCAAATCTTCATCTGCACAAAAATCTACTTAACAACATCCACACCGAGTTTTTCAACAATAGTGAAGCCCAAAAATGGTATCATCCTTGTCAAGTTTCCAATTTTCATAATTTTATATACTTGAGACACCTGTTGTAACATCCTCAATATGATTAGTCTTTTCAATGAAAGAATATATTATTCCATCTACACTTCTAAAACAGGAGAGCTTATGACAATTTTTCACTAAGCTTTGTACGCTTCCTAGAAAGACCGAGCCTTAGATTTTTTAACTCCTCTCCTTCTCATTCTCAATTTCCAAATCAAGGAGCCCCATGCTTATGATCATAGGGTCTGACATAAATAATAGTTGGTAGTACAGGTAATAGAAATAGTAGGTAACAGTTGCAAGTCCTTATGGGTCAGGTTTTATTGTATGAGTAGTAAATTGTCATCACTTGTGATTTAGGAGTCTTCTTCATCATGCACATAAGACCATGAATGTCCTCTATAGAACAAGAAGCAGTTTTCTTGCCTTGTCTATGCTTCCACATTTTAAGTTATGTCTAGCAAGGCACTTGTAACTACAACATATGAAAAAAAAGTCCCTGTTGTTATGCTTTGATGGATGTCCCTTCATTATTATTGGATATCTGATGTAGTGCACATTATTATAGTGCAAGACTATTTTTTAGATTGTTTCATTTAGCAGCACCAATATTCTCCACAAGAACATTGAACCTATTTAAATTGATGGAAATGGTTCACATCTCTTAGAACAATTTCTCTTGCAATTGTTATCTTGGGCTCACATATCCCTATGATGGGACTCCATCCAACATTAGTACTTGGAATTCTATTACATCCAGATATGTAATTGAACATAGCAAATTGTTTCATTTAGCACCACCAATATTCTAGAATGAAAGTACTAATGCAATTCTAACCATACAAGAAACTAAAAAATCACTGAAAGTAGTAAATTAGGGTTCTTGGTCTGATCAGTGATTTACCATCTCAATGAGACTTCCAATTTGAATGGATACTAATTTGTCCTCACATATCCCTATGATGGGACTCTATTTAGCATTAGCACTTTCATTCTAGAATCTTTTAAAGCCTTTATAAAATGTCAATTAACGATCTATCAAAGAAAACCAAAGGAAATCAAGAAAAAAGTTAGTGTTGCATCATGTAATGTGCATTAACTTTTCTCTTATTTGAAGGTCCTAAACATCCTCATCTAGATACCTTAAATGCAATTATGAAGATAACCATATTGTAGGAGTTAGCTCATCCTTTTATCCTACATCAAATCTTGCTATTGGGAAACAAATTAGATCATCTTCTTGTATAGAGAGGACACTCTTCTATAAACTAGAATTTAATTGATTTTATTTTTATAAATTAGGCTTTATATATTCTACTAATTACATTGGGACTCTTCTTGCAAAGTAGATAAGTATTTGCATATGCAACTAGGAACTACTTACCTTCTTCTCAAAATATTTACAATTTGAATGAATTGCACTTCTCATAAATTACAATTACATTAAATTTAGCTTCATTATATGCTTTAAATGTAGAGCAATCCACTTATCTTAGGTGGAGAGACAATGCAAATACAACTATTTTGGCCTCTTTAGACTCCCTTGAGAATGCATGGAAAATTTATTTTTCCACAACCAATGGAAACCGTTGAAGAATATTTAGTATAAATTACACTTGATTATATGTGCTTTAGGGATTGAATCATTCTTAGCACAAAAGTTTTCCCAAATCAATGTCTCGACTAGGAAGGTATATTGTTGTTCTTGACATTTTCTATTTGGAATTTACGAAGTGATATGAATGTTGTCTGAAGAAGAATGAATTTTTAGCTTTTGAATTTAATTGTATTTTCTTTTTTCCATCAATATTTTGGATTGTACTCAATGATCCATCTTTAGGATAAGGATAGAATAGTGATTGGAATGTTGTTTGTTTGATAGAAAGATCATGTGATAGGATTATGGCATATGTTGTGAGGGTTAGTTGCTTTTATTTCTTCAACACTTTTGTGGATTTTAATTTTTAAAATCCTAATTACAAGTACAAATAAATAAATATTATAGACCACTTATATAATAGAGTATTTGCTTGCTTTCTAAGGAACCAAAGTCCAAATTCTTCCTTGTGTCAATGATGTTTGAGAGAACGTGCAGGTGCGATATGTGGAAGTCAATGAAGCATTCAAACTTCATAAAGAAAATGGATATGTTGTTCTGGATGTGCGTCGAGAGGCATAATTCAAAGAAGTAGGTACTTTAAATACCATTCATGCTTCTTGGGATTTTGAGGATTTCTTGTAGTTTTTAATCTTAATAGGAAAGTTCTCATTACTTGTTTATGTTCTACCTACACTTGAAGGAATCATCACATTATCTCACAATAAACAAAAGTATACTGGCATATTTTTAAGGAATTATTATTGTAAGGTGAAAAGAAAAGCTTGTTTAGAAGCATTAGGTTTTTCATTTTAAAGCTTTTGGATACAACTGCATGGTAGTTTTTTAGATCATGGTTTCTGATCACATTGTGTGATGAGAGGATCATGTAGTGTGATCCAAAATGTTGATGTAAAAAACTACCACAAGGTTTTATCTTAAAGCTTTAAAAATTCAAGAAAATATTGAGTGAAGAAATGGGTAAGAATTCTATATGTTTATTGTTGTATGCCAATGTATATCTTCTAGCTACTTGCATATATAGTTAATTGATAGTTGGTTGTACTTGTATTTTTGTATTCTTGATTCCAGTTACTTCCTTAATGTTGGTTGCAGAAGTTGGTGGTAAATTCTTATTAACATGCACTTGTTCCTCATGTTTCTAATGAAGCCCTTTTTTTCAGTATCATCTAGAAGGAGCTATAAATGTGCAAATTTATAGATTAATAAAAGAGTGGATGGCATGGGATGTTGCTAGACATGTTGCATTTGCATTCTTTGGGATTTTTCAAGGCACTAAGAAAATATAGAGTTTCTTGAAGGTAAATGTTTTCTAACATTGGAATTATAGGCATGTCAATTAACAACTCTATTAAGAATCTATCATAAAAGAAAGTCTATTCAAATTTTGAATACTATATCTTAAGGAAATTTTTTGTACTTGATAGAAGTGAGATCAAAACTAGATAAAAACTCCAAAATCATAGTGTTATGCTCCCAAGGTGGTACCTTGAAGCCTTTTGCAAATTTTTCTGAAGGTCAACAATCAAGGTAGAATTTCTTCTTTCTATATTATGGTTGATTGGAGGCCTTTTCTTCCTTCTATTAGTTGTTAGAATAGAAAATAAATGAGAAGTAAACATGGGAATTCAAATTTATAACTAGTGAGGTTCAAAAGGAATTATTTGAAGTTTACCAATTGCTAGCCTCCAATACTCTAGTTGTGGCTACACAAAATATCAACTTCTCAATTCCATTTTAACAAACTCAATCCATGTTTAGTTTGATTACTCATCTCAAGTTCTTCTTTCCCTTTCCAATCACTCAACCCAACACAAAAATGTGCAAGTAAGAGTCCCAAAACACTACAAAGCCTTCAAGACACCTTGGTCAACTTTAACTTAATAAAAAACAATCAATTACAACATCTTCCCTTTCATATTACATCACCTTGTTATGATTATCCTCATTGTGCCACCATGGTACTTACAAACCTCAACCCTCAAATTTTCTTTTCATGACACCATTATCTATTTAAACACTTGAGACACCATTACTAGACTTAATTTAACATGATTAAACTCTTTCCACACCCTAAGACACAGAGCCTTTCACTTTGATAAACAAACTTTAATGACTGATTGTACTCCTTGTAGCCATGCATCACAACACTGTCAGAGATAAATTCACATGGAAACCTCTAATACTGACTGTAATCAACAATTAGGATCCCCTTTTTCATGTACCAAAATACATCAAAAGATTTCATTAGGTTATTTTGGAGAAAAGGTGTACAAACAGACTGTCTACACCTCAAAACAAGACTAATTAGGTCTGTAGCCAAGATAGGGCATATTGGTTATATAGTTTCCACACACAAAATCATTGTTGCAGTGCTTCAAACAAAGATATTTTGACCTGTTGATGCTTAATAAAACTTTAGATAGCCATTCCCATGCTCAATTTACCAAACCCTAGGCTAAGTTCCATTGAAACTCCAAGTTTTATCAGTCTATAACAGAAAATTCAGTCAAGAATTCCAACTCTCATCACCTTAACTTTGTGTTTTGATCCAAAAATCATTAGAATATGGAGGAACATACATGTAAGATTAATCTCACAAATAATTAGCGGATTCCACTAGTTGGAAAGAGAGGAAACAATTTTTCTCAACCATTGTTTACCCTAATGAGGGTTCCTAACTGATTTCACAAAAAATCAAATAACTTACACAATACTTGATCAATCTGCATGAAACAAGAAGAATGTGGAAGGTGATTGAAGGATCTACTATTTACAACCAATTAAACATGATTTTTAGTCCGTACTAGGCTATACATGGCTTGAAAACAAAGATTTTCTATAGAAATATGCTAAAAATCAGTATTTTCATTGATCTAAATATATTCAAGTCACTTGGATGTCTACATGCTACAACAACTTAGCTCCAAGTTTAATTTTTATGTGGAGAAATTCTTAAATATTGTAGATGAAACCATTATTCAGCCTAACTACTGTCATCTTGTCTACAAGGATCTTGTTGACCCTATGATTATACACAATATCTTCAATTTGGAGACATGGGATAATTGAACCATGTAATTTTTGCTAGATTTGTGAACATGCTAGAATCCCCTCCAATCTTCCACTTCACTATCTGGTGCAGGAGCACCAAGCATATGAAGTTCACATCAAGAGGCCAATTTGCTAAAGTCTAGGTGTTAGGGTCTTTAGACATTAGATGTAGTTTTTTTTCATTAAATAAGGTCTAATGAGACCATCTATGATGTAAATGGGGGTTTTAGAATCATTTGTGTCATAAGAGCCAAAGTTCTAGCAACAATAATAGGTCTTGATGAGCCACATCTTGCAAGCACAACATGGTCTGATGATGGATTGATGGAGAAGAAAGGTACAGAATTTTGGGAGCATGAAATCAAAGGAGCTGATTTGGAAGGATTCTTAATCTCTAAACTTCCATCCCATCCAAAGCTTTATTGGGGCCCACTTCAGAATGGACTTTGATATGTTATTCTCCTTAACAAAGTTCCTCCTAATAGGTAGTTAGATTGGGAGGTATTATTTTGAGTAAACATGTAATATTGTATCATTTCATGTAGATCAATGAAATTTTTTAAGCATTCTAATTTTCTGTTGAACCAGTTGTTGATTTGTGTCATCCCAATGGATTCTAGTAGCAGATAGAATAAAATAGGAACTTTTATTCCTCTTCAAGTTTAGTTTTTTTGTTCACATGAATAAACCTAACAATTTCTTGTTCTCTTTTATAACTTATGCATGTAATTATTAACACTAGAATTGTAAAATCGTTTAATTTGAGTCTTCCTGCACCAAGAAAATCCTTGAAAGTCTTTGTTCTTTTCCTCCATTCAAAACTTATGTTCAACTTAGGTTGCTCCATAGAGTATATAATTGATTGTTGAAGGACTATGTTGCTTAAATCCTAATCTGTCAGGTGTTCAATAAGCACTTTATAGGCATAAAAGTTAGCCCTTGTGCATTTTGCTTGCTTAAATCATTGAAACATATGAAATTCTCAACATATCGATGGGCAAGAGTTATTTTTTCAAATCTAATTGAACTAAGTGAACAATGTATATTTTCCCATTTTTTTGTGTACAGATCTGCATGTGCATGCCCCTGTTTAGCTGTCATCGACAGTTTCTATTATAGTTATCAATTGGCTGACTGAATATATGACCAACTTCAGGCCTACAAGTAATCCACCCTCAAAACATAAAACTAATTAACTTCAATTGAAAAAAATGTAGATTTCCCCATTTGGTTTGTGTATATATGTTCATATTTAGGATTATGATCAAATTTTGTGATACCTCTTAGCTCTTATACAAATATTGAGCATATTTCTTCTCAATTTATTCAATTTGGTGCTATTAATTTTATCTTGTGATTCAGGATTCAAACCGACTCCTCTCATTAGTATTTGTCTTCTAGAATTGTCTAGAAGAGGGTAATGAAAATCAGTAGTGGAATATCTGAAAGTCGAAGATACTTTCCTTGAAAGTGAAGCTTTGTTCTCTAAAAACTAGAGTTGAGATAAGCCAAGAACTAGTGGAAGGGAAGTTGAATGAAAACTGAGAGCAGCTAAAAGCTTTCCTAAGAAAATTTCCCTTTCCACTATAATTGTCGGTTTTAGTGTCTCCTTGTTCATTTTTTCTGACATCTCCTCATTTTTCATTTCTTGATAGAGAACTTCTGAAAGATGTGCAAGATGTTCTTCAATCTCAACAATCAATGTTGAGATAAAATGGAAGCATTGCTCTTGCAAATCAGGTGCTAAATCATTTATCCTTGAAGGAGATTTATGTGCATGAAGAAAACTTAGGAGGTCTTCCAAAATATTCTTGGACCCCTTATCTATGGTATCTTTTATTTGACTAACCTTAGTTCCAAAATAAGCATTAAGGTGACCAAACCAGTCTTCATCATTTGTCATCATAAATCTAAAACTCAACCCAGGTAAATTAACACTTTTTAGGTCCCCTCTCTTGACAAGCCAACCCTCACTAGTAGTTAATTTATGCAAATGGGTTTCAAAATATTTGTAACTTGCCGGAGATGTAACTATAGCTTCAAGGAATTTACCAACCTTAACTTTCTCATGTAGATCTGCAAATCCATCAAATATTATTTGTTTCATCCTACTAACAAACAGGCTTTCAAAAAGTTCATCCCACAAACTCTTTGAGTGCTTCAAAACAATCTCACACACGCATTTCCATGGAAACTCAACATTTGAACCAAAATCCATTTTTAGCCACTCCAAGGTCCCTTCAAATGCATCTAGATTGTCCAATGTTTCTCTGATCAATGTCTCATTCTCTGCAAGTTCCTTGCCACTTTTCACAAGATCAAGAAAATACTTTCCTCCAAGCCTATTTGCGGAGAGAATATCATCAGCACATGTCGTAAGCCATGCTAACCAAGACTTTGATATAAGTTCACTCAGAAAAATCATCATGGTAGCTTGTAGCTTCTCTCTATGAGATTTCCACAACTACACCTCATTGTCTGGGTTTGGAATCCCACCAAATAATTGTGACCGAAGTGGCACTGCCAACACAGTCTTATAAAAAAGAGGAAAATTGTTTAGAACCTCCAAGAAGAGTTCCCCATCTTGACATAGCGTTACCTGTATGACTCTTACCACATTACAAAAAATGGAACTAACTGCCCCCACCTTATCGGTCTATCGGCCAGATGTGTCTTCTGGTTCCGGCAATGCATCAATGGTTATGTTTTTTCATTGGTGTGAGGATCTTCTATCTGCAGGACGAGGTCTCATGTTCCCACGATGGTCTAATGGGGATGTCGTCAGTGGAGTTTGTGCCTATCGCCGGGACTTGGGTGGTGGTTCCAACGATGGGCCAATGTTGTTGGTGCTTATGATCTAAATCAACACCAACAAAACCAAGGTTTTGGTCTTCTTGTGTTGAAAGGATAAGAATTAGATAAGCTTCATATTTAGTTGAACCCACTTGAGATAATCTTTGAAAAAAAATTCATGGGGCTTGATTTCACTAACAAATGGAAAATGAAGATGCTCATAGCTCAATTGAGGACCAAATCACACCAACTGAGATGTGAGATGGGTGTTGAAAACCAATCTAACTAATCTTTTTGTGGCTCTATGTGTAGCCTTGTTAAACTTGCTAGATAATTTGACCAAGAATGATTCAATAGGATTTGGTTTGTTTGTGAGGAGTTCTAGAAACAAAATAATCTTCCAAAATCCTTTATTTGAAAGAATGTCAATAGAATGGTGCAATGGTTTGGACAAATCAATGTAAACACAAACCTTGATGAAGCTGCTCTGAGCACTATCATACTGGGGGTCAAATCTCACAAATTCAAATTGTACTGGGAACTTCCCTTATAGAGTTGATTTGATAGTTTTTTCCCCTTCTTTAGCTCCTCTACAAGTTCAAAGAAAATAAATATGCTTATAAGTTATAACATGTCTTCTTTAGAAATAGTTTGTTGCAAATCAAATTTGAGAAGATTATTACAACAGATTTATTTTGCAAAAGAGAACATCAAAGCTTCTACAATAAATATTACTTTAATGGTATCTTTTGATGTTTCCAACAGATGCACACATTTGAATTGCCAAGTTAAGGTCATATGCTCTCTAATGGTTTATGGTTTTAAATTATACTGGAGTATGCTTATGCAATTGCTTTTAACTTGATAACATCATGTGTATTCCTAATATTTTTATTATTGGACTTCAAAAATGTGTCAAAAATTAGAATTCATTTGATGCTTATGTAAACATGTTATGTTCTTGCAGAGACCAACTTTGTTTCCTAGTGGTTTTATGGTTGTTTTTAGGTATATTTTACTTATCATCCTCACTGTAGAGTTAGTTGCACTCTCATTATACAGTTTGAATATATGAGGCAATATAAAGACCATTTTTTTTTTGGTGTAATCTTCACTTCAATAACTTTCATTGATTAGAAAGTATCTATTTGAGTTTATATTACTCAATTATAAAGCATTTAGTTACCAGATGCTAAGCATATTTTATAGAAAAATTCAAATAAGACTAGAGTAGGTATCTTTTTGATGTTGGCAGCCATTTTCAATAGGTGAGCATGTTGGAATGTGGGTTTACCTATCTTCTATCTTAGTTTTAAGTAATCAGATTTACAAAACTTTATACCAACAAATATTTTGAGAGCATCCTTGCAAAATCCATTTTGTGCATATCCTGCAATTATTGCATTCCATGAGATGACATCTCTTTGAGGCATTCCATCAAAGAGTTCACGTGCCTTGTGTACATTTCCACATTTTGCATACATGTCTAACAGAGCATTTCCAACCATAATATCTGACAAAAATCCCCATCTATTATGCTCTGATGGATGTTCATACCCACTCCAAAGCTCCCATTTTGGCACAAGAGGGAGGATGTTGGCATAGGTTGTGGAATTTGGCTTCACACCTGCTAATTGCATTTTCTTGAAAGTTTCTAAAGCCTTTTCAGCAAATCCATTTTGTGCATATCCCACAATCATCCTATTCCATGAGATAGCATCTCTTTCAGTGCATTTTGTCAAATAATTCACATGCCTTGTCTATGCTTCCACATTTTTGCATACATGTCTACTAGGGTAGTGAAAAGAAGATAAAACATAAACCTAACAACCAGTGCTGCAAAAGATATCAGACAAGACTTCATCGGAGAAACATGGGCACATCGGTGGGAATCATTGTGTGGTCTCTCCGATATGGCAAAATACAAAAGAGCACATGATTGAAGATTCTATTGGAGGGAGAAATGAATATCGGCAGGACAAAAAGCTCAATTCCTCCGATACTCCGATAATACTTAGGCACATAATTCATCGGCAAGAGAAGTAAATTTTGGTGGGACAAAAAAGCTCAATCCCTCCAATACTCCGATAAAACTTAGGCACATAATTCATCGGCGAGAGAAGTAAATTTTGACAGGATAAAAAGCTTAATTCCACTGATACTCTGATAATACAAACAAAGCTTACAATGTTATGATATGTTTCAGAGTGCTTCATTAATTCAAATATTTTGAGAGCATCCTTGCAAAATCCATTTTGTGCATATCCTGCAATTATTGCATTCCATGAGATGACATCTCTTTGAGGCATTCCATCAAAGAGTTCACGTTCCTTGTGTACGTTTCCACATTTTGCATACATGTCTAACAGAGCATTTCCAACCATAATATCTAACAAAACCCCCCATCTATTATGCTCTAATGGATGTTCATACCCTACTCCAAAGCTCCCATTTTGGCACAAGCAGGGAGGATGCTGGTATAGGCCGTAGAATTTGGCTCCACACTTGCTAATTACATTTTCTTGAGAGTTTATAAAGCCTTTTCAACAAATCCATTTTGCGCATATCTCGCAATCATCGTATTCCATGAGATGGCATCTCTTTTAGGCATTCTGAACTCAAATTAGCTTGCAATTGATTAGGTTTTTATAATTTTTAAAATTGATTTAGGGAGGAATGCATAGGAAAATATGTACCTTAAAAAATCTCTATATATCATGATTTTTTCAAATTTTTGAGTTAGTGTTGACTTTCCATGTTAAGTTTGAGGTTGAGCCCAATGTCTATGTTAAGTTTAAGTTTGGTAACTATGATATAATAATTGGTGCCTCCCATGGATTTCATGGTAGACATGACACTAAAAAAATGCTCCTTGGTCTCCTCTCCTAGAGAGAACAAAGGTGGTGGTCCATTTGATATTGTAAAATATGGTGGTTAGTCTCAATTCAAATGGGATCATACTCTCAATTGGCCAAGAGGAATCCACAACTCCTTACAGTCTCCAACAAAATGGTGTGGCCTTGAGAAAAAAATGGTCCATTACTAAAACACAAAATCCATGATTTATGGTAAGGATTCGCCATGTATCTTTTGTAGTGATTTGCAAGAAATGCTTTGAGATTCTTTCATGAATGGATGAGTTCGAAGATTTTATGAGTAAAACCCCTTATCACATGTTGCTCTATTGTGAAGCGGCGCAACAATTCCAATTTCCAAGTGAAATTTTAATCGTAACAATTCTTCATGTCTCATTCACTTTGTGCTATTTAATTGTTTTCTTTGCTTTAGGTCAATCATTTGTTTTCAATTTTATGATGCTAAGAATAAACCATTTGATGAGTTTTATTATAGGTAGGGAGTATGTTGGAAAAGGTTGTGGAATCTGTCTTTACACCTGCCAATTGCATTTTCTTTAAAGTTTCTAAATCCTTTTCAAAAAATCCATTTTGTGCATATCCCGCAATATTGCAATTCATAGACCATAGTTTAACATGATATCAAAACACAACAACTGAGATCTTCCACATCAATGATTGGAATGTACCATTACCTATGAGGGAGTTATCAAAATATTTTAGTACACTTACATCAATGGTTTTAAGTATCTTGTACCTATCAATGGTTGTAGGTACCCTAATTACACTAGTTATTAGGGTGTTTTTGATCCACACATGTGTTAGGTTGTTGTTCTATTCTTTTCTTAGTTGATTTATTTAATTTCGATGTGTTCCAACAACTCCAAAAATGACTAGTATTAGTCTCAAAGAGAGTGATCAATTTGAAGGTACTTCCAATTTTACACCTTGAAAGTGCAGATTGTAGATGGTATTAGAAGTTGATTTTTGGGTCTATGTTAACACCAAGGTTGCACATTCTATAGATATTCTCTAGTTTCTTGAATATAACAAGAAGATAGCCAAAGCATAGTGAATCATCTTAGGTTACAAACAGATCGAGTGCTCAAGAAGGGCGTTAACTATTATCAGATACTTTCAGTAGTTGTACCATCCATTGTAATTTGTATCTACTATTTTTTTCACAAAAGTATTAATGAGTTACACCATGCTATTCTAGGTAACATTCTTATTTTCTTTGCATTATGTCTTTGTATAAATGGTTTTGTATTTTAGTTTATTTAGGACAGCTATTGATAAATTGAAATTCTTGATTTGAGTCTATGACAGGGCTTTTGTTCTCAGTACTTGTAACTGCTGTTGTAACTGATGTTGTGAAAGATGCAGTTGACCGACCTCGCCCTGACTTTTTTTGGCGATGTTTTCTAGATGGTATATCAGTTGAGAACTTATCAACCTCTAGTACTAAACTTTAGTCTTATCTTTTTTTCTCTTCCTGATTAATGATCATTTTGGTGGCAAGCTCTTTATTTATTGTTATTATTATTTTATCATTGATGATTCAAATTAGCCTTCTAACTGGTATGAGGTTGTTCCAGAAATTTGATAACATTATAGGGAGGGTTGAGTTTCATGGCAATGAACATGTCATAAGGGAAGGTCACAAAAGCTTTCGACCCAGTGGACATACTTCATGTAAGTGCAACATCCTATACTTTTTGTTAAAATCATTAGGGGAGGTTTCCCTTTATTTATAACCTGTGGAAAATTTACAAGGTGTGGAATATACAAGAATACTTGCATTCATATAGAAATCAGCTATTAGATCAATTATTCAATAACATGTTATCTTAATAAAACAACACCATGCAAAGAAATAATGACAGATTTTCTCCTGTATTTGAATTTTTTGAGTTTTTGATGTGCAAA